>LPNX010702698.1:1083311-1119676 GCA_001517045.1 Pseudotsuga menziesii
TAATCTTCTACAAAATCAGTTAGGTCACTAACCCTAACTGTCTCCATTGAATTACTAAGGTAAAGTAAAAAGTAAATTTTTACAAAATTACAAAATTGCTAAAAATAGCAAATCATTAACAAGAAATGTTTATCAAACAGATGCACTAATTAAAGCATAACTGATTCAAAGCTCCTTCACTGCTTCAGCAAGTAGTGCTATACCATCTAGGCTTTGAGCCTTTCTCTTTTCTCTTTTATGTTTCTTTTCCATATCAGCTATCTTCCTCTGAAGGTCTTCATTCTCCTGTTGTAAACTTTCAACTGTCTTCTCTAGCTTTTTGCAGTGTCTGTCAGAAGTTCTTTTCCTGTTTAGCACCTCTTTAGAAACCTCTGATAGCTCCAGGAAATGATGATGGACATCCTGCAACTCCTCTACAAGCACTCTGTTGACTCTAAATAATGCATCATTAGTCTCTTGTAATTGTTTCATCCGTTGCTTGTATTTTTGAACACTTTCCTGCAAATTTTCTTCAACAAAACTAGGGATCTCAAGCATATTTGCATCCTGCATTAGAAAGTCTGAGAAGTCAGTAGGAATATTAGGCTGATTTAAAATTCCTGCTTGTCTGAGTATAGCTTCATCTTCTTCATCCCACTCCTGATCTTCAACAGGACCTCTTTTTTCCTTTTCTTCTTGCTGCTGTTTTAAGAGTTTATCTTTTACCTCAAAAATTATTGAAGATAATTTAGATGCAGGCTGACTTGTCTCTTTTGCAGACTGTGACAATATTTTTAACTCTGCAGGTTGAGGAGAACAAGATTTAACAACTGATTTCCCTTTTCTTTTGCTGTCCTTTTCATCCATTTCTGCTTCTTCACTTGAAGTAGTATCAATTAAAACAGTCCCTTGTTTAGAATCCAATTTAGGATTAAGTATCTTCTTCATGTTCCATCTTAATTTATTGGTTGGCCTAGTTTTAGGCCTCCAATATGAAGTTACAGCCTTCTTTTTCTTCTTATGAGATTCAACTGCTTTGATGTCTGAGGTGAGGAATTCTTCACAAGTTCCATGCCTGCCTTCTGGTTCATCAATGGGCTGTGACTGCTCTTCTTCTAGTAGATATCCTTCATCATCTGAAAGGATGGTGAGTGGACTTCTTGGTTTAGTTTGAACTTCATCTTTAGGTATAGCAGCTTTTTCTTCAACAACAGTTTTAGTTTCTTCAGAATCTGCTGCTGGTACTGTGGGCTGTAGCAGCTGCTTTTGGTCTCCAAAGAGTGAATACTTGCCTTTACTACTTGCTGAAAATACTTTAGATTTAATCTCTTCTTCCATCTGCTCAGCTATTTTCTCAGTTTTGACCCCAAGCTTAGGTTTATGACCTAGCTTCTTCATCATCACAGTTCCTTTATCAGTTTGCCTCTTTGGCTGCTGTTCTTCCTTTTTAACATAAATACCAGACCAAAACAGAAAAAAGTCCCAAGTTCTTCCCTCATGCTGCAACACAGTACTGATGATTAGCTTGATCAATCCATGATGAAAAATTGACTGGGATGTGTGATCTTCATGCTGTTTAACCTTACTGGACATTTTCTGCAGGCTCTTCAAAAAGAAGAAAGGCAGGTTCATCTTTGAGACTCCTACTATGTGTTGAAGGAATCTAAAATGATATTTAAATGCATATGAATACCTTCCCTCACAAGTCACATAGCTTTGCAATATTCTAATTGGATCAACCCACTCTTTTCTGAAATTATGGATAAGAATACCTTTATTCCAATCAGGATTCACATTGGGTAACAGGTATCTATGAGGTTCAAAGTCAAAAGGTAATTTCTTGAACCAAGGCTCACCCTCATTACTGATCCTAGTAGCCTCTGCAATTAGTCCTACAGTCAATTTTAATTTGAGAGCATCAAAAATAACCATATCATCTTTCAGACCCTGAGAAAACTTACAAGACACTTGTGCATTGTAGCCATCTATCTTCCTGAAGAAATTTAGCCAACCTGCCTGTTGGAACAATTCAGCACAATCAGGGAGCTTCTCAATCCAGGTTAAGTCAGTGGGCTCAGCCCTATTGATTTTACCACTTTTGCCACTCTTGCCCATCTTTTCCCTTCAGAAACTAGAAGCTGTCTGGTTTTAGGGTTCAGAAGATGCTTTATAAAGTGGTTTTCTGCTCCTTCAAACTTCTTCACAATTCCTGCACATTTCTGAACAGACCTGTATATTTTAAAAGGTGAAGTAAAACTTCTCAATAAGAGGACAAATTAACATCACCGAGGGCTTCCATGTTGCTTTGTCCTAACAATGCAAATTAGGTCTGTATATAGGCTAACTGCAAAAGATTTGAAACTTAATCACCAATCAGACTGTTTTTTAAACAAAAGACCATCTTCAGCCTATCAAGCAAACTGTGTATCAGTATCTACACCCTGTCAGCATGATTCATGAACATCTCTGCAAAAAAAAAAAAATTCATAAATGAACTCTGTTGTCCCTTTAGAATTTATTGCAGACTGTTCATCCCACACCTATCTCTTTTCAGCTCATCAAAGTGATACTAGGCCTTCCTGTATTTTCCTTCATATGTTTCTAAAAACAATTAAACTCTGCATCAAACAACCCAGTTTTCAGCAACTTCTAGGTATCATATGTATCATTCATTTAGACAAGAGACTCTCATCGAAACCTGTATATAAATGCCAATATTATTCCCCAAACGATTGACTTTGCAAATATGACAACTATCACCAGCTTCTCAAGCAAACTGAAGACTTCCTGTGTAAGGGATGAGCATAATAAAATAGTCTACAATTCATTCCAATGCTGATTCCTGTAGACTATGACTCAAATTAGCATTAGGTCTGACAAGAATCTTAATCAGTCAGCTCATTACACCCATACTGTATCAATATCAAAGTTTTTTGAGTGTATTAGAGAGCCAAAACATAAACAACTTTCCTTCAAACTGTCTCGAAGTTCTAAAAACTGAATGCTTTAAGCTTAGGGTTATTTTGATGCTCTGTTCAATAAAATTATTCAGAACAGCTCCAGGCAGTTATTTATGGGGTTAACATTTCATTTTGGAACCTATTTTAACCCTTTCCTCAACTAATTTTTCCAAAACGACCTCCAGCGAGAAAATTCCCAAATTTTCAATTATAGGGGTTAATATTGAAATGCCTGCCAACTGTTCAATTGCAATGGTTTAAACCTATGTCTTGAGCTATCAACTGCCTTTCCTTGTGTGTACATATGTCTTTATGTGATCACTTTGACTGCAGGTAACGGGATTGAAAAGCCCTAATTTTCGCTGGCCTTCATAACTCTGTCTCTGCTCTGTAGCAACATAATCCACATTTCTAGCGATTTGATTTACTTCACGAGCCATCCTTTCCTCTGATAATGCATGTGAAATGAAAATCATGCCACCTTAGACCGAAATTTGCTGATAACTGTCAAACCAATCCCGCATTATGGGCAATGATGGCCATGATTTGTTTCTCGACTAAAACCACCTGGAATTGCGCTAAAATTGAGGCTTACACGTATCCAACAGCTCACCATATGTGATTAATCATTCACAGATTAAAATCATGATAAAAATTTGCTTGAAAATCGAAAAATAAAAGGGCCGCAATATTCTTGTAGCGCGCCCTTTGTAATTTTCTGCTCCAGCGCTACAAGAATTTCCTTGGTGCTATTTTTTCGCTCCTTTTCAGCTTTTTGATATTTTGTATAAGGTTTTAAAAGTTGCTTGAGTGTAGGTATTCTCAAAATATGCCTTATGAGTCCACCATTTGATGAAATAACTTTAAAAAAACCTTAATCAAAAACCAACCTATGGTTTAAAATTCAAAATTTCTAAAGCAATCTCAAAATTTAAAATAAACACTAGACAAAACTTTCCAAAAGGAGGGAAAAATCAAAATTAAAGTAAATGAAAGCTTTGAAAGAAAATATAAATCAAACCAAAATTGGAGAAGTCAAACCAAAATTGAAAAAAACATTTACTGACTTAACACATAGATTAACACAGAGATACTTATCTTTGAAAGAAGTTTGTCCCGCAACCATCTGCGTCGCTACAATGTTCCACCCAACCATAGGCCAGTTCGCTCATCAATCTCTCAGCAGCACTGCCACCCCCGAGCCGGGCATGATTCCCACAAGTAATAAGGAACACTATCAGGCTCACACATATCCAAGAATACAACAAAACTTAGCCAAGCCAACACAGTTGGGTTTATCAGGCTGCAAACAAACATGTCAATATATTACTGGGTTTATCAGATTGTAGTCATTCAAGCCAACATTCTCATATTTAAGGACCAGCCAAGCTAACTAACAGATGGGTTTATCAGGATGCAAAGAGTTGGAAACCTTGAACTGCTAAGCTAGTGAGCTCAACCACCAAGCTATGGACACCTGTACTAGATTGGGCTTGACTCCTCAAACATCTACACACCCAACACAAGGAAGCATCCCCTTCTCTGATACACAGTCCCTCGGGCTATGCCTTCAATTCCAGTGTTTTTCAGGGTGTAGAAAGAAGAAAACCAGCCCATCTAGATCTATTTGAGAGGTTCCTTCCTACACTAGGTTTATCAAGCTAGTTCAGACCCAATCCCACTCCAAACTAGTTCAAGCCAAGAAAAGCATATGCACACAAAACAAACCACAATGTCAACACAGCATAATAGGATTCCACTCACTCTGTGATAGAGGAGACCATTGCACAACAACACTCAGGATACCACAGATGAACAACTAAGAACAAAACAGGGTCCACAAGCAATATGAACGCACAATGCGCATGAACAGAATGGAATCGAGAATGATCAGAATGGACCACAATGTTTCGGTGAGAGCCAGATGATGGACTGGGCATGCAAAACAAGTAAAAAAAAATGAAAATGTGAAGGATGGATGATCAAAACATCCCCCGCTCCTAAAAATGTGAGGGAAGACAAAAACATGTATGCATGAGGGAATGGGCATATATTTTTGGGCGTTTCCTTTTGACACGTGAATTTTCCACAAAATGGATCAAGGTTAAACATTCCCTCCCCTTATCCTTAGGAAATCATGCCCCCATCTCATTATTTGTTGCATTGACATAGCTGGTTGTGGGTTTTTAATTGAATTGCATATTTATATG
This sequence comes from Pseudotsuga menziesii, assembly GCA_001517045.1. Lineage (NCBI taxonomy): Eukaryota > Viridiplantae > Streptophyta > Pinopsida > Pinales > Pinaceae > Pseudotsuga > Pseudotsuga menziesii. The sequence goes on from LPNX010702698.1 coordinate 1,088,461, forward strand.
ATGTCCAAAATTATATACTATTCTCGACTTAGCACCATAAACCATAGGCATCAACCTTGATCACCTATACACAAAACATCAATCAATGGCAAGGCCTTGTCCTTGAGATCCTTGCCATGATTCCATAAAATATTTACATCATATATATTTAATGCAAACATGGTCAAAACCAGGGTGTTAGATTCCCCTCCCCCTTCAACAAATCTGCCCTTAGTGTGTTACAAAATTGAACAAAAATGCTACACTGGTACTGCCCTCAGTGCTCTGCAGAATTGAACAAAAATGGATGTTCCATTAATCGCACGACATCCTCCAGCTCCCATGTATCCTCTTCAGGATTGTAGTGCTCCCATTGCACTTTTACCTGCATTATGGCTCGATTCTGAAGCATTCTGACCTCCCTATCAAGGATGTGCATTATCTCTATTTGGAATTCTCCCTCGGGTTCCACCTAAATCACATCCCAATTTATCACATGGTTAGGATCATGTACATATATCTTAAGCAAAGAAACATGAAAAACATTATGAGCCCTAGTGCTACAGGAAATGAAAGTCTATATGCAACTGGCCATATTCTTTCAAGCACTTCAAATGGCCCACAATATCTAGGTGACAGCTTGGAACAACTTCCAAGCTTTAAGGAACTCTTCTTTTCCCTCACTCTGAGGTAAACATGATCCCCAACACTAAACTCTCTATTCACCCTGTGCTTATCTGCATAGCTTTTCTGTCTCTCCTAGGCTGCTTTCAGATTCTGCCTGATCTTTACAACCTCCTACTCCATCTCCTTGAGCATTTTAGGACCAGGCATAACCCTATTCACTGGATTTTCCCAAGTTACTGTTGTCCTTCACCTCCTTCCATACAAAGATTCAGATGGACTCATCCCCAAGGATGCTTGTTGTCCATTGTTATAAGAAAACTCTACCAAGTGTAAATAATCTTCCCACTTGGTTGGTTTGTCCATCACATAAATGTGAAGCATGTCTTCATGCACATGCTTAAATCTCTCTGTCTTCCCATCAGTCTGAGGATGGTAGGCAGTGCTGAAATTTAGCTTTGTGCCCAAATCTGCTAACAATCCCTTCCAAAAATTGGAAGTGAACTTGACATCTCTCTCAGAGACTATTGCCTTAGGCAATCCATGCAATTTGAAAATATCCTTCATGAATATCTTTGCAATGTCATCCGTCTTATGCGTAGACTTAACTGGTATAAAATGTGATGCCTTTGTCAACTTGTCCACCAAAACCATGATGGAATCATGTTGTCTCCAAGTCATTGGCAATCGTGTAATAAAATCCATGGAAATAACTTCCCATTTGCATTCTAGAACTAGGAAAGGCTGCAACAAACCTGCTGGGTGTTGATGCTCAACCTTCACCTACTGACATTTCATGCACCTTGAAATATATTCAGCCATGTCCTTTTTCATTCCTAGCCAAAAGTACTGCTTTCTAGCTATAGCAAGTGTCTTCTGATATATTGGGTGTCCAGAATATGGAGCTTGATGGATCTCATCCGTCACAACCCTCCTCAAATCTGCTGCATTTGGAATATAAATTTTGTTCTTATAAGTAAGGAGTCCATCTTCTTCTAATTTATATCCCTCATAATTCTTTTCAAGGCTTTGCTACTGCAACTTGTCTTTTACTTGCGCATACAATTCATCTTCAACAACATGATTAACAATATGTTGTCTCAAATCTGAATAGAAACTACTAAGAGATGCCACATGCATACCTTTCACCTTCCTGATGAGTGCATCAGCTACCTTATTCTCTTTTCCTTCTATGTGTTTGATTTCAAAATCAAACTCACATAAAAACCCCAACCATCTATCTTTCCTAGAATTTAGAGTAGGCTGACCAAACAAATACTTCAGACCACAATGGTCTTTCCTTAGCTCAAATCTTTTGTCCATCAAGTAATGCCTCCACAAATTGAGAGCATGTACTATGGCTGCAAGTTCCAAATCATGAGTGGCATACTTCTTCTCATGCTCCTTTAATTTTCTTGACTCATAACATATTACATGGTTTTCTTGCATAAGAACTCCTCCCAGTCCTTAACTGCATGCATCAGTACACACCACAAAATCTTTCTCTCGGTCTGCAACTGTCAAGACTGGTGCACTTGTGAGAATATTCTTCAACTACTAGAAGATTTCTTCACACATCGGTGTCCATTCAAACTTTATCCCCTTCCTTTGCAAAGATGCGATGGCATGTGCAACCTTGGAGAATCCTTCAATGAATCTCCTATAGTATCATGCAAGTCCCATAAAAGATCTTACATCTGTCACATTTCTTGGAGTAGGCCAATTCATAATGGCTTCAATCTTGTCAGGGTACATAGATATACTGTCTTCTTGTTGATGTATATGTAACTTCGGAATGTATTCACTTGTATTTCTTATGTATTGTAACCCGATGTTTATTCCAGGATGTATTTTACTTGAGTCATGTCATGCCCCGATGTTCCTATCGGGAGTTTCTATAATGTAAACAAGTCATGTCAAGTCAAGTTGGGTAACCCTCCTATTGTCTAAGGGTTAAATCCCCCACAGTTTCGTGGCACTAGAGTTATTAGAATCTCCTAGAGAGTTCAACCCTAGTAGTGTTTAGTCATGTCAGGAATTATTATAAATAGAGAGCTAGCCTCTCTATTTAGCACACACTCATCCACACTCAGTTGTAGTGCATAGCTGAGGAAGAAAAAGACACTGGGGCAAGGAAGAAAGAGGTTACTACTGTCGGGAGATCATCTTACTATTTTGGGGTTTTACTTTTGGTGTTGATTCTATCTCTGACGAAGTTGTGGGATTTTCTCCATTGATGGTTTCCCTGAGGAAAAACACTATGTTCATTGTCTTTTTTGTTTGATAGATCCTAATGTTATGCTAGCTTAATGTTAAAAATCTAACATGGTATCAGAGATAACCTGAGAAGAAGACATTGTGCAGCTGCGGGAACTAGGGCTTCCTAATTTGTGGATCTCTATCCACATATTTTCAGCAAAAGAAGGTTGGAATAACTCTCCTCCCTAGGGTGCATCTTTCTATCGAAGCAGAATCCAATTATGAGGTTTTTCAATTTTGGACTCGACACTACTACCGAAAATTAGGGCTTTCCACAGAAGTGGAATTTTTCAGTAAGCCCAGGCCTGGATTGATCTCATCCCTAAAATCAAAGTTAGGGATCAAATTCAAAGCATTTGGTTGGACAGAACTCCGGAAAAGAAAAACCCTAATCTGCTCCTGAACCAGCACTGCAGGATTTCAACTCCAAATCTAGATCCAACATCTTGACCTGGTAAGATCTAAATCTTTTGTATTTCCATTTGAGGTTCTCGATTAAGATGTCTCATCATACCAAGCTTGATGAAAAGGCTGAGGGAGTTGATAACTTTTGAGCCTGGAATTATAGGATCTCCCTGGTCCTGGAAGAAAATGAGTTGGACTCCTATATCAATGAGGAGGTTCCAATTCCAGAGGAAGATGAGGGTAAGGCCTTACATAAGAAAAAGTTGGTTATGGTAAAGAGGATCATTGTTGATTCAATCAAGGATCACCTCATACCACAGGTGTCCTCCCTAAAGACACCTAAGGCTATGTTTGATGCCCTAACCAAATTGTTTGGAGGGAAGAACATAAACTGGAAGATGACTCTAAGAAACCAACTGAAGAATGTAAAGATCCAAAATGCTGAGACCATCCAGTCTTACTTTACAAGGGTCTCTCAGATCTAGGAATAGCTGGAAGCAGTAGATGAAGAAGTGGAAAATGCAGAGATTGTAATGACCACCTTGAATGGTCTCCCTAGATCATGGGACTCCTTTATTCAAGGGATATGTGCTAGAAATAAGTTAGTCAAGTTCAGCAGACTATGGGAAGAATTCTCTCAAGAAGAAGATCGGATAGTAGCTCGAGAAGAAAATATGGGAAGTGAAGATCAAGCTCTCACAGTACACTCTAAGAAAACCAAAAGAAGTTCTCATCACTCTAGAGGTAAGAATTTATCTAAAATTAACTCTAGAAAAGACATGTCTAGAATCAGATGTTATACATCTGATGAAGTAGGACACTTTGCAAAAGACTGTCCTAAAAGACAATAAGAAAAAGGGAAAAAAGATAATACATCATGCTCATGCTGCAAAGGATGATGAACCATCCAAGAAGAGAACTAGATATGAAAGTGAAGACTCGTCAAGTGATGAAGAATATGTCTTAATTTCTTCCCTCACGGGAAACATCACACATGGAAGCAATGATTGGATTATAGACAGTGGGGCTTCCAAACATATGACAGGATTCAAAGAGTCCTTTGTAAAACTTTTAGAACATGAATCACCTCACAAGGTGAAGCTTGGAGATGACTACCAATATCCAATAAAATGTAGTGGGGAATCCTCCTATAAACTAGACTCTGGAAAGTCTATGAATATGCAATATTTATTGTTTGTCCCAGGTCTCAAGAAGAACCTTCTCTCCATATCTGCATTAGCTGAAAAATGAATGAGGGTTGCATTTATAGATGGTCAAGTCATCATGTGGCCAAAAGGAAAGACTATCAATGATGCGGTAGTGATTGGAGAACTATTAGTTTTTCAGCATTAAGCTAGCATATCATTAGGATCTTTAACTGAGAGAATAACAACCACAACAATTAAACATAAGAGACAATGGACACAGTGGTTTTCCTCGGGGAAACCATAAATGGAGAAAACCCCACAAATTCCTCTAAGATAGAATCAGCACCAAAGTGAAACCCAAAAACAGTAAGACAATCTCCTGACAGTAGCAAGCCCTTTCCTCTAGCCCCAGTGTCTTTCTCTTCCTCAACTATGCGCTACACTTGAGTGTGTATGAGTTGTGTACTAAATAGAGAGTCCAGCTCTCCATTTATACTAATCTCAACATGAATAAAACCCTACCAGGGCCGACCTCTACTAGGAGAGTCTAATAACCCTAGTGGCCCGGAACTGCGAGGACTTTAACCCTTAGACAATCAGAGAGTTACCCTCTATGACTTGACATGACTTGTTTACATTATTGATTCTTCCGAAAAAACATTGGGGCATGACAACATGACTTAATTACATAATAGATACATCCCAGAATAAACATCGGGTTACAATACATAAGATACATAGATGAATACATTCTGAAGTTACAAATACATCAACACTCCCTCTTAACTAGGAAGGTATTCTTTCGACACAATTTTCAGCACTGGTCTTCTTCTCTGGATCATCTGCATCTTCAAGTATTCTTAGTCTTCAAGTCATCTTCATCTTCAAGTCATCTTCATCTTCGAATCTTGATCATCTCTCGATCTGGATCATCTCTGGACATCATCACTGGATCTAGATCTTCCCTCGATCTGGATCATCTTTGGATCTGGATCTTCCCTCGATCTAGATCATTCTACTGGATCATCAATACTGAATCTTCACTGGTGCTATCTCATGATTCTTCTCGTCATAGGAAGTTCTACAGAGCCAGCCCTTTTTCATGCTGGATGTAGGCCTAGCCATCATGTAGGTCTTTGCCCAACACTTACATCTGATCATGTAGGAACTAACCTATAATCATATCAGAAAGGCACACCCAGCACTCACATCTGACTATGTGGGAACCAATCCCACAACCCTGTCAGAAAGGCCTAGCACTCACATCTGGCACATATGAGGAACCAATCCAACATGTATGTCCAGAAAGGCTCTGCACTTATATCTAGCACATACGAGGAACCAATCCAACATGTATGTCTAGAAAGGCTCTGCACTTACATCTGGCACATGCGAGGAACCAATCCAACATGCACATCCAGAAGGGCCCTGCACTTACATCTGACACATGCAAGGAACCAATCCAACATGCATGTTCAGAAGGGCATGCACTCACATCTGACCTGGTAGGAACCAAATCCTACACCCTCACCAGAATGGCCCCCAGTCCCAGACTAAGCTACCTGGTAACTGACCAGGTGCCTCCATTCCCAGAATGGCAGTTTCCCTTACATCTGTTCTACTCAACAAAATGGCCAACACTCACATCTGACATGGGACGAACCTAATCCTTTAGCCATAACAGAATAATTTAGTCCTTACATCTGACCTACTCGTCAGAATGGCTCTCTCAGTCTCAGACTGAGTGTTCTTGGTAACTAACCAGGTGCCTCCATTCCCAAAATGGCAATCAGCACTCATATCTGACATGGAAGGAACCAATCCTCTCACCATGACAGAATGGCTCAACCCTTACATCTAACCATGGAAGGAACCAATCCTCTCACCATGACAGAATGGCTCAACCCTTACATCTAACCATGGAAGGAACCAATCCTCTCACCATGTCAGAATGGCTATGGGACTCATCACTTTCCCTTGGAGGAAATCTCGATCTGGAGAGCACCAAGCTTCTCCTTGAAGTACTCGAACTTCACTCTAGCCAATGGCTTCATCAACACATCAGCTATCTATTCCTCCATCGCAACATATTGGAGCTTCACTACTCCCCTCTACACCATATCCCTGATATAGTGATACTTGATCTCAATATGCTTCGACTTGTCATGAAACACTGGATTCTATGACAACTTCACGCAACTCTGGTTGTCACAATGTATACAAATAGCATCCATATGGAGATCAAATAAATCAGACAGTAGCTTCCGTAGCCATACTGCCTCACAACTAGCTGAATAAGCTGTGACATACTTTGCTTCAGCTGTACTTAGTGCCACACAGGATTGCTTCCTGCTAAACCAAGAGATCACTCCTAATCCTATACTGAAGCAACACCCTGAAGTGCTCTTCCTATCGATGGCACTGCCTGCCCAATCTGAATCAACATAACCCTCTAGGTTAATCTTCTGATTCACATCGTACTTGAGCCCATAATCAATTGTATCCCTTAGGTACCTCAGAATATGCTTTGCAGCAATCAAGTGAACATTTCTCGAATCTGTCAAGAACTGGCTCAAGGTGTTCACAGCAAAGCAAATGTCTAGTCTCGTGTTCATCAGGTACATCAATGACCCAATCATCTAACGATGCATCGTAGCATCAACCGACTCTGATGAAGCATCACTCAATAGCTTCAGGTTCGATGCCATAGGTGTGGCCATAGTCTTGCAGTCCATCATCCCAAACCTCTTCAGGATCTCCACTGCATACTTCCCTTGTCCAAGGAAGATTCCATCTGTACTTTGCCACACCTCCATACCTAAAAAGTAATGCTTCATACCCAATTCCTTCATTTTGAACTTGGCAACAAGCTTTCTTTTCGTATCAGCAATCAACCCATCCATACCTGTTACAAACAGATCATCTACATACAGTAGAAGCATCACTGTGTTTCCATCTTCAACCTTATAGTAAATGTTGGAATCTGATTTACTCTTGGTAAATCCCATACTAGACAGAAAGCTGTCAATTCTGCCATACCAAGTCCTGGGTGCCTGTTTCAAACCATATAGGGCTTTCTTCAATCTGCACACATGAGACTCTCTATTATGTGTCTCAAAACCGAGTGGTTGTTCTACATACACTTCTTCTTCTACTACACCATTCAAGAAAGTAGTCTTGACATCCATTTGGTCTATTTTCCATTTCATTACTACAACCAAAGAAAGTACTGACCTGATGGAAGTGTATCTGGCTACAGGAGCAAAGGTTTCTTCATAATCTATTCCTTCCTTCTGTGAGAAGCCACGAGCCACAAACTTTGCCTTATATTTCTCTATGCTACCGCCTATAGCATGCCTAATCTTATAGATCCATTTGGAAGTTACAACTGACTTCATTTCTGGTCTTGGGACAACATCGTTCTTCATGATTGATTGATATTCTTCGATCATCGCATCCTTCCATTCTTTCCGCTCTGTCGCTTCTTCATAACTGGAAGGTTCTTCTTTGATAAAGTCACATAGTAAGGCTACATATCCGGAGCAAAATCTGGTTCTCTTTCTTTCTCTGTGATTTCCTTATGGAGCCCCATATCTTTCTGCACCTTGGATAATTTCTCAAACCCAAGCAGGTTTCCTCTTGTGAGGATTCTTCTCCTGAGGTGGATCTACAGGTCTTTGTGGTTCTTCAAATTCTCGATGTTCTTCTTGAATTTCTTCATTCATGGTTGTATCATGAATTCTGGGAGCTTTGGATTCTTTAGGTTCTTCAGCAGGTCTCTTTATGGATTTGTTGTAGGCTGTGTCTTCATCAAATGTTACATCCCTGCTGATGTCGATCTTCTTGAATCCTGGGAAGTATATTCTATAAGCCTTTGAGCTTTCAAAGTATCCCACAAATATACCCTTCTTTCCTGAAGGCTCTAGTTTTGTTCTCTTCTCTTTTGGTATGTGTATGTACATTGGACATCCGAATATTCTAAGATGGTTGACTTCTTGTCTCTTGCCGGAGAAGACTTCTTCAGGAGTCTTATTTTTTAGTAGTCTATGTGGAGTACAGTTCTATACATACACTAATGTTCTGGTTGCTTCTGCCCATAGATGCATAGGAAGATCCTTATCATGAAGCATTGCTCTTGCAGCTTCCATGATAGTTCTATTCTTCCTTTCTGAAATCCCATTCTGTTGTGGATTGTAAGGAGTGGACAACTCCCTATTAATCCTTGAATCTTTGCATAGCTCTTTCAATTCATTTGATGTGAATTCTCTGCCATTATCTGATCGAAAGGTCTTGATCTTATTTTCTGTGTGATTCTCGATCAAGGCTTTGAATTCCTTGAACTTGCTGAACACTTCATCTTTATTCTTCATGAAGTAAATCCATGTCTTCCTAGAAAAGTCATCAATAAAGGAAACATAGTATACATACCCGCTTAGTGAACTTGATGACATTGGACCGCATACATCAGAGTGGATGATTTCCAAGATTCCTTTTGCTTTGCTCTCACTACTTGGAAATGTCTTCTTTGTATTATTTCCTTTTGCACATCCTTTGCAGACTCCTTCATGTTTTGCTTGGATTTCTGGAAAACCTTCAACAGCTTTGCTTGCAAGTGGTAGTGCTCTGTAATGCACATGTCCAAGCCTTCTATGCCATAGTTCATTTGGATCTACTTTGTCATGGACCATAGCTTGTTCTGAATGGCCCTTTAGTTTGTATAAACCTCCTTCTTGTTCTCCAATCACTATTGCATCGTCAATAGTCTTTCCTCTTGGCCACATAATGACTTGACCATCTATGGATGCAACTCTCATGCCTTTTGCATCTAGTGTCGATATGGATAGAAGATTCTTCTTTAATCCTGGTACAGATAGAACATCCTTCATTTTTGTAGACTTTCCAGAGTCTAGCTTGTAGGAGGATTCACCACTACCTTTTATTGGATATTGGTAGTCATCTCCCAGCTTAACCTTATGGGGTGAGTTATGTTCAGATATATTCTCAAAGGATTCCTTGAAGCCTGTCATGTGCTTGGAAGCCCCACTGTCAATAAGCTAATCCTTGCTCCCATGTGCGACAGTTCCCGTGAGAGCGGAAATCAGAACATATTCATCTTCACTTGAAGAATCTTCACTTTCTTGCTTTGTTCTTTTCCTTGGAGGATCATCATCCTCAGCAGTGTTAGCATGATGTTTTCTTTTGGAGTTATTCTTCTTCTTGGACCCATTCTTATTCATAGGACAGTGTCTAGCAAAGTGCCCTATTTCATCACATGTATAACACCTGAGTTTAGATGAACCTTTATGGTGAGAATGGCTTACCTTGGTGATGATGCTTTTCCCTTCTTCCTTTCCTTGAGTGTACTGTGAGAGCTTGATCTTCATTTCCCATCTTTTCTTATCGAGCTGCTATCTGATCTTCTTCTTGAGAACATTCTTCCCACAGTCTACTGAACTTGACCAACTTCTTTCTAGCACAAATTCCTTGGATGAAAGAGACCCATGACCTAGGAAGGCCATTCAATGTTGTCATCACAATCTCTGCATTCTCCACTTCTTCATCTATAGCTTCTAGTTGTTCTTTGATCTAGGAGACCCTTGTAAAGTATGACTGGATGGTCTCCTCATTCTGGATCTTGACATTCTTCAACTGGTTCCTTAGAGTCATCTTCCGATTGATGTTCTTTCCTTCAAACAGTTTGGTTAGGGCATCAAACATAGCTTTAGGTATCTTGAGAGAGGACACCTATGAGATAAGGTGATCCTTGATAGAATCAGCAATGATCCTCTTCACCATAACCATTCTCTTCTTATGTAAGGCCTTTGCCTCATCTCCCTCTGGAACTGGAACCTCCTCTTGGATATAGGAGTCAAACTCATTTTCTTCCAGGACCAGGGAGATCCTATACTTCCATGCTCGAAAGTTCTCAGCTCCTTCAAGCTTTTCATCAAGCTTGGTATGATTAGACATATTAACAGAGAACCTCAAATGGAAATACAAAAGATTCTATATCTTACCAGAGTCAAGATGTCGGATCTAAAACTTGAGCTGAAATCCTGCAGAGCTAGTTCAGGAGCAAATTAGGGTTTTGCTTTTCTAGAGTTCTGTCCACCCAAATGCCTTGAAATTTGTCCCTAACTTTGATTTTGGGGAGGATATCAATCCAAGCCTAGGCTCACTGAAAAATTCCTCTTCTGTGAAAAGCCATAATTTCCGATAGCAGTGACAGGTCCAAAACTGAAAAAGCTCAGAATTGGATTATGCTTCGACAGAAAGATGCGCCCTAAGGAGGAGAGTTATTCCACCTTACTTTTGCTGAAAATATGTGGAGGAATATCCAAAAAATAGGAAGCCCTAGTTCCCACAGTTGCACAATGTCTTCTTCTCAGGTTAGCTCTGATACCATGTTAATTTTTCAACATTAAGCTAGCATATCATTAGGATCTTTAACTGAGAAAATAACAAGCACAGCAATTAAACACAAGAGACAATGGACATAGTGTTTTTCCTCGGGGAAACCATAAATGGAGAAAACCCCGCAACTTCCTCTGAGATAGAATCAGCACCAAAGTGAAACCCAAAAACAGTAAGACAATCTCCTGACAGCAGCAAGCCCTTTCCTCTAGCCCCAGTGTCTTTCTCTTCCTCAACTATGCACTACACTTGAGTGTGTATGATTTGTGTGATAATTAGAGATTCCAGCTCTCCATTTATACTAATCCCGACATGGCTAAAACCATACCAGGGCCGACCTCTACTAGGAGAGTCTAATAACCCTAGTGCCCCGAAACTGCAGGGACTTTAACCCTTAGACAATCGAAGGGTTACCCTCTATGACTTGACATGACTTGTTTACATTATTGATTCTCCCGATCGAAACATTGGGGCATGACCACATGACTTAATTACATTATAGATACATCCCGGAATAAACATCGGGTTACAATACATAAGATACATAGATGAATACATTTCGAAGTTACAAATACATCAACAAGAACAAGAAGGAGGATTGTACAAATTAAAGGGCCATCCAGAACAAGCCTTGGTCCCTGACACAGTAGAGCCAAATGAGCTTTGGCATAGAAGGCTTGCATATGTGCATTACAAAGCACTACCACTAGCAAGCAAAGCTGTTGAAGTTATTCTAGAAATTCAAGCAAAACATGATGGGGTCTGCAAAGGATGTGCAAAAGGAAAGAATACAAAGAAGACATTTCCAAGTAGCGAAAGCAAAGTAAAAGGAATCTTGGAAATCATCCACTCCGATGTATGCGGTCCTATGTCATCAAGATCACTAAGAGGGTATGTATATTATGTTTCTTTTATTGATGAATTCTCTAGGAAGACATGGATTTACTTCATGAAGAACAAATATGAATTATTCAGAAAGTTCAAGGAATTCAAAGCCTTGATCGAGAATCACACTGAAAAGAAGATCAAGACCTTTCGATCAGATAATGGCGGAGAATTCACTTCAAATGAATTCAAAGAGCTATGTAAGGACTCAGGGATTAAGAGGGAGTTGTCCACTCCTTATAATCCACAACAGAATGGGATTGCAGAAAGGAAGAATAGAACTATCATGGAAGCTGCAAGAGCAATGCTTCATGATCAAGATCTTCCTATGCATCTTTGGGTAGAAGCTTCCAGAACATCAGTGTATGTACAGAACCATACTCCACACAGAGTACTCAAGAATAAGACTCCTGAAGAAGTCTTCTCTGACAAGAAACTAAAATTCAGCCATCTCAGAATATTCAGCTGTCGAGTGTACATACACATTCCAAAAGAGAAGAGGACTAAATTAGATCCTTTAGGAAAGAAGCGTATATTTGTGGGATACTCTGAAAGCTCGAAGGCTTATAGAATATACTTCCCAAGATTCAAGAAGATTGACATCAGCAAGGATGTGACATTTGATGAAGATTCAGTTTACAACAAATCTAGAAAGAGACCTGTTGAATTTCTTGAAGAATCGAAAGCACCCAGAATAGAAGAAGAAGAAGATCGAGAATTTGAAGAACCACAAAGACCTGTAGATCCACCTCCAGAGAATAATCCTCATAAGAGGAAACATGATTGAGTACGAGAAGTTATCTAAGGTGTAGAAAGATATGGGGCTCCATAAGAGAATCACAGAGAAAGAAAGAGGACCAGATCCTGCTCCGGCTATGTAGCATTACTATGTGATTTCATCGATAAAGAACCTTCCAATTATGAAGAAGCGGTAGAACAGAAAGAATGGAAGGATGCTATAATCAAAGAGTATCAATCGATCATGAAGAATGATGTTTGGGATGTTGTCCCAAGACCAGAAGGGAAGTCAGTTGTAACTTCCAAATGGATCTACAAGATCAAGCATACTGCATACGGTAGCATAGAGAAATATAAAGCAATATTTGTTGCTCGTGGTTTATCCTAGAAAGAAGGAATAGATTATGAAGAAACCTTTGCACCTGTAGCTAGATACACTTCCATTAGATCAGTACTTGCTCTGGCTGTAATAATGAAATGGAAGATACACCAAATGGATGTCAAAACTACTTTCTTGAATGGTGTAGTGGAAGAGGAAGTGTATGTGGAGAAGCCACTCGGTTTCGAGACACATGACAGGGAGTCTCATGTATGTAGATTGAAGAAATCCATGTATGGTTTGAAACAGGCACCCAGGACATGGTACGACAGAATTGACAGCTTTCTATCTAGTTTGGGCTTTACCAAGAGTAAAGCAGATTCCAACCTTTACTACAAGTTTGAATATGGCAACCCAGTGATGCTCCTACTATATGTAGAAGATCTGTTTGTGACAGCTATGGATGGGTTGATTACTGATACTAAGAGAAAGCTTGCTGCCGAGTTCAAAATGAAGGACTTGGGTATGATGCATTATTTTCTAGGTATGGAGGTGTGGCAGAGTGCAGATGGAATCTCCCTTGTACAAGGGAAGTATGCAGTAGAGATCCTGAAGAGGTTTGGGATGATGGAATGCAAGGCCATGACCACACCTATGGCATTGAACCTGAAGCTATTGAGTGATGCTTCATCAGAAGCGATTGATGCCACGATGTATCGTTAGATGATTGGGTACTTGATGTACCTAACAAACATGAGACCAAATATTTGCTTTGCTGTGAACACCTTGAGCCAGTTCCTGACAAATCCGAGACATGTTCACTTGATTGCTGCAAAGCATATTCTGAGGTACCTGAGGGGTACAATTGATTATGGGATCAAGTATGAGTTGAATCAGAAGATCAACCTAGAGGGTTATGTTGATTCAGATTGGGCAGGCAGTGCCATTGATAGGAAGAGCACTTCAGGATGTTGTTTCAGTATGGGATCAGGTATGATCTCTTGGTTTAGCAGGAAGAAATCCTGTGTGGCACTGACTACAACTGAAGTAGAGTATGTCGCAGCTTGTTCAGCTAGTTGTGAGGTAGTATGGCTGAGGAAGCTACTGTCTGATTTATTTGATCTCCAGATGGATGCTGCTTGTATACATTGTAACAACCAGAGTTGTGTGAAGTTGTTAGAGAATTCAGTGTTCCATGACAAGTTGAAGCATATTGAGATCAAGTATCACTATATCAGGGATATGGTGCAGAGGGGAGTAGTGAAGCTCCAGTATGTTGCGATAGACAATCAGATAGCTAATGTGTTGATGAATCCATTAGCCAAAGTGAAGTTTGAATACTTCAGGGAGAAGCTTGTTGTTCTCTAGATCGAAATCCCTTTTAAGGGGAAGTGATGAGTCTGTGAGCCATTCTGATGAGTAGGTCAGATGTAAGGGCTGAGCAATTCTGTCATGGTGAGAGGATTGGTTCCTTCCATGTCAGATATGAGTGCTAAGCCATTCTGATATGACTGTAGGATTGGTTCCTACATGATTAGATATAAGAGCTACTGCCATTCTTGGAATGGCACTGCCTTGTGAGTTACCCGGAATACTTGGTCTAGGATTGAGGGCCTTTCTGAGATGATTGTAACATGTAGTATTACATGATCATATGTGAGTGCATGGCCATTCTGATGTGATTGATGGATGTGTTCCCACTTGATCAGATATAAGGGATGTTGCCATTCTGTCATGGTGAAAGGATTGGTTCCGTCCATGTCATATGTGAGTGCTGGCCATTCTGATGTAGGATTAGTTCCTACATAGATGTAAGGGCTATTTCCTTTCTGACGAGCAGGTCAGATGTGAGTGCTGGCCATTCTTACGAGTAGTTCAGATGTAAGGGCTACTACCATTCTCTAAATGCAGGCACCTAGTTAGTTACCAGGAACCCTTAGTGTAGGACTGAGTGCCTTTCTGACGAGTAGGTCAGATGTAAGTGCTGTGCCTTTCTGACGAGTAGGTCAGATGTGAGTGCTGGCCATTCTGACAAGTAGGTCAGATATAAGGGCTACCAAAGACCTATAAGGAGGTATGCCTACAACCAACATGAAAAAGGGTTGGCTCTGTAGAACTTCATGTGATGAGAATAATCATGAGATATCACATATGATGATGACCCAGTGATGATGACCCAGTGAGGAAAAACACTGTGTTCATTGTCTCTTGTGTTTGATTGCTGTGCTTGTCGTTCTCTCAGTTAAAGATCCTAATGTTATGCTAGCTTAATGATAAAATCTAACACTTCTAAGATAATGTGACCCAAATACTAAATTCTCTCTTTATATAAGTCACACTTTCTCAACTTTGCATACAACTGATGTTCCCTAAGAAATTGTAATGTCAATCTCAGATGCTCTTCATGCTCTTCCTCATTCTTAGAATAAATAAGAATTTCTTCAAGGAAAACAAGAACAAACTTGTCCAATTACCTGCTGAAGACACTATTCATAAGGCACATAAATGTAGCTAATGAATTTGTGAGACCAAATGGTACCACTACAAACTCATAATGTCCATACCTTGTCTTGAAGGTTGTCCTATGAATGTCTTCATCCTTGATTCTCACCTGATGGTAACCAGACTTCATGTCAATCTTGGAAAATACCTTTGCTCCCCTCATTTGATCAAAGAGGTCATCAATCCTAGGAAAAGGGTATTTATTCTTCACCGTGACTTTTTTCAGCTTCCTTTAATCAATACACAATCTGAGTGTACCATATTTCTTCTTCACAAATAGAACTTGTGCTCCCCAAGGAGACACACTCGACCTGATATACTTATTCTCCAACAAGTCTTGCAACTGCATCTTCATCTCTAGAATTTCTGGTGTACTCATCATGTAGGGTGTCTTGGACACTGGTGCTACTCCTGGCACAAGTTCAATTGTGAAATCAATGTCCCTATTTGGAGGAATCCATGGAATCTCATTAGGAAAAACATCCCTGAATTCTTGCAATACAGGATGGTCCTCCAACCTAATAGTTCCATTCTCTGTTGCCTCCACAATATGAGCTACATACAACTAGAAACCCTTCCTACAAAACTTCTTCAACTGTATTACTGAAATCTGCCTCACAGAAATCACCTTTGGAATGGATCTTACAACTATTGGGTTCACTTCTTCATCCATGCATTCAAAAGCCTTATTATAGTAGTCAAGCTTTACCCTGTGAGTTTCTAACCAATCCATTCCAATGAGAACACCATCGGAACCAAGTGGTAGAACATTCAGATATACACAAGTGACCTATCTATTCATCACCAATGGGCATTTCTCTACCACTTCACTAACCTTTCTCTTAGTTCCAGTGGCTAGTTGAACTAACCATGATTTGTTATGCTTTACTTTCTTAAAAGCACAAATCTCCACTACTCTACGAGCAATGTAACTGTGACTAGAACCATGGTCAATCAAAATAGAAACAGATTGCTCAACAATATTACCTACAACTTCAAACACAGTTGACTGGTGAGATGCCTATCGGTCCTCCACATTTCCAACATTGGAGTGGTGCTCTATTCTGTTGTGGATCTCTTGGCTCTTCTCCCACCAATATGGCTGGCTGCTTCTCAAATTTGGATGGCTGCATCTACTTGTTGGTAGGGGTTTGGGTAAGTGAGTTGTGCAGCACCTCAGGGGCTATGCAAGCTCATGCGACACCACGCAGGACCAAATCCGCACAATAGATGGAAGAATAACCATTTTTGGTATTTCTTATGCAATTTTGTACCATTTTACCACAATTTGTGGATATATGTCACTAGTTTGTTAGAAGGTTTTTAGAAGTTTGTTAGAAGTTAGTTAGAAGTGGACCTTGGATGTAAAGGCACAAGCATATATATAGAATTACAATTACAATTGTAGAAGAATAAGGGATGAGAGGAGAGATATCATATCATCGAATTATTGTGTAGCATCATAGAGGTGAAATATCAAGTGGTCGATTTGTTTTTGCGATATGTTTCTTGATATTGTCTCTTCATTTTTTTCTTGAGAAGTTTTGGCTCTATCTATGTCAACCAACTCTTGAATCTTGGGTTGTGATCGGACTCCTGGTATGGAAAAGTATTGTATGGTGTGGATCTGTTGCGCAGAAGTAATATGACACGACGGATGTTGCCCTAAATTGATATTGTCTCTATTGCTTTCCTGTATTTATGTGATGTGATGTCAATGATGAATTTTTACTAGATCTGTTATATGAATGAATGTTACTGCTGCGATGAATAAGTAAATGATGTGACCTGTTAATGATCCTCTATTTATGTTGATAGATCTATGATGAATGCTACGGTTCTGATTAAATGTCTTTGAAGAATATGATGATTATATTGTTTAGTTGTTGATGCCCCACCCTCCCTTCTCGCTACCAGAAACTTGGTTTCGACAGATCTCCCTCAACATCTCAGGTGAGACTTCATCTACTCTATGGGTGTTGTTGGGCAGGTTCAAACCTCTCTAGGCCGGTGTTTAGGGAGATCACACTGGTTGGGCGTCGATAGAGTGGGAACCCCGCTCGATGAGACTTTGTTGGTGAGTTTCGACAACAAATGGTTCCGTTGTCGGTACCTCATTGCAACTGAAGGGAGGATATGTGTGGCATCCAACTAAACCAGAGATCGAAGATTTTTTCAAACTAAAGCTGCGAGAGTTTGCTAAAGCAGAGAACCATAATCTGAAGTTGTCGACAAACAATTGGCTGGCCAGATATATCTATGACGGTTCCTACGAATGGTTCTTCTGTGAATTTCCAATCCTACTGTACAAGTGGCTAGCGTAGTTCACTTATATGAGGAACAACCATCAAGGAGGGGAGCCGACATCATGGAACCCTGAACTGATCCAGGAGTTGTGAGAAACCGACAACAAGGCATCATGAGTTGTCAAAGTATGGCCGGATAGTATTATGGAAGGATACATCACTGAGTTTGTAGTCGATACCAATAAGTCATATAGAGAAATACAAAGAGAGTTCTTCAATAGACCACGAGGTAGGTTCTTGTTTTCTTTACAATTATCTATTAAGATGCTTATCTGTGATAAGGGTATTCTGAAAATGCACCTCGAGTAGTGTAACTTTGGTGTGCGGAGGCTGTGGACACTACGACGGAAGGGGGGAGGCAAATGGAAAGATAAGGGGTAGATGGGTATGATTTCTAATCAAACTATGAAGGTCTCCAAGGAAACAAGTGTTTGTACGAGGGGAGGAACAAGGTTTCAACAAGAGAAGAGGCAGAGGACAGGGGAAGGTCCTACTACAATCGAGATGCAAGGCCGCGAAGAACAACCACATAGAACGAAGCGACAATACAGTGACAACGAGGACAACTAGACCTAGGCTACACCCAGGGTAGTGGTGAGCTTGAACCCCAGTAGTAACATGTCCACACCTCTGTGCACTACTCCACCAATAGGTAGAAAAGTGCATTCTATATTTAGTTGTCCGATGTGCCAGCAGCAGTCTAGTAGTAGAGCACCATTTGGAGGAAGAAGGCCCAGAATGGCGGGCGATGAGATGAAGCTACCAATGTTCCATGGAAATGGGACTGATGACCCAGAACAGTACTGGTTCTTATGTGAAGAGGTCTAGACTACTAGACAGATTGTGGACAATGATATCAAGAAAATCCAGTTGGAAACCACCCTCAGGGGTCGTGCGCTTAACTAGTACATGAGATTCGTGCAGGTTCCTCAAGGAACCACGGCAAAAACATTGAATGAGATCCAGGAAGGGATATTTGAGCAATTTAAGAAATCCAAATCTGAGGCCAGTATATTACAAAACTCAAAGGGATCAAGCAGTTTCCAAACGAAATTGTTTGGGATTTCGATCAATGGTTTAAGACATTGATGGCCCAAGTTAGCTTCAAAATGAGTGATGTTTAGCATAAGGAGTGGTTCATCATTGCCACGGGGACTTCACTTAGTGAACATCTCACATAGCACGTGCGATCGTGGGATATTAAAGAATACCCTTAATTTCGAGAGATATTGACCCAAACACTTTTTGTTGAAACCCTCTCCCAATACTTAAAACCTCCTCCCCACCCCTTTTTATACCTCAATCCTTATAAACCACCCTACCCACCCCCACCATTAATCCCTCATCCCCCCAATACTTGCAATATATTGGTTTGATTTTTGATAATTCTAAAACCCACAATATGAACTAATGTGATAGGATATTGGTAAAAAACTAAAGTCCCCGTGATCATTGCACTAGTCTCACACATCAGACAGCCGTTAATGCAGCAAAATATCACGACACAGAGCGAGGCCCTAGAGATCGCGATGAAGTTAGAAGCATCACCGATTGGAGAGACTGCAGTTTGCATGAACCAGATTCGGGCGCAACTAGCAAATTTGACCGTCCAGTTGTAAGATATCAAGAAGGAAAAGGAAGAACATGATGACCTGTGGTGCACACACAGTGTCATGTGGATGGACACACCAAGGAAACCTGTCTGACTTTTCAAAATTATCTCCTCTCAGGAGCACCAAAACCATTGAGTTGCATTGGTGTGCCATGGTGTCACATATGTCAGGTATATGGGAATCGACACAAAAACTATAGCTACATGTAGAAGATGGTTACAAAGGCAGAAAGTTTGTATTGCATCTTTTGTCGCTCAGTAGGGAACGAGGAAAAAGATTGCTAAGATTATGACTTGTTTCAAGAGAAAACATATGATTCATACCTTATGAAGGGCGATGATCCCCTTGTGATCCAACAATAACAAACTCAACCACAGATGGCGCAAAAAAAATCCCAGGTGTAGTATACACCACCTCTGCCAATGCAGTTTATTCCGTCATAGTCGCAGTTCACACTGCAGCCACAGTTTGTGGCACAACTGTCGTTTGCACCGCAACCACAGTACAATAAATTATCGATTGCTTAGCCTCAACCATAGTATGTTCAGGAAGCACACTACGTTCAGTAGGAATCGAATCCCCCACATTATCTAGCCCAACCACAATATCAGCAAGAAGCTCAACCACAGTACCAGTGGCAAGGAGGATTTCGAGCAAGATTTAGGGGATGAGGAGGAGGCTTCGGATGAGGGGAACAATGAGATTGAGAATCAATCCATTGTTATACCTGTGGAGTATTTGGGCACTACCATAGGGATTTTCCTCATGTGCAATGTACATACTATGCAGCAATCAAGCATAATGTTGAAAATTTCCCTCAGTTGATTGCGAAGTGGCAAGCCGAAAACATCCCTCAGTTGCAGAACTAGTTCCAAAACCAAAACCAAGTACAGAACCAGCAGCCAGTACAGAATCAAACTCAAAATATGCCTATGAACCCATCGCTGAATCAAAATCCACCCCTGAACCAAGCTCAAAACCATAATCAAGGGCCAACAGTTGCAACGATTCTAGCAGAACCCAAAGCCCAGGCTGTCGACATTTTTGTCGTCACTCATGTACGTGCAACGACCGGAGAAGATGGACCCCGTTAAAAAGTTCAGTTTGCTAGGAAGAAAAAGGTAGCATTTGATATTGTGACAAAGAAAGAAACCTTCTTTCAGGCCAAGCATGCAATCAGGAGAAATCCAGGTTAGTCACCTATTGTTGAAATGCCATCTGCTTTTGATCCTTCTATAGAGGCAGGACCATCGCAACAGCATGGTACCTTGCAACAGTTTTTTGAGAGATTCCTGTCGCTAGCTGGATATCCCGAGGCTCTTGTTGAGATTGAGAATTTTTTACACCACCAAAACAAGATGTTCAAGGATTCCACAGTGAATTCCCTGCAAAAGAGAAATACAGGTAAAGAGATGAGAATGAACATCCAGATCGAAGACTATGAAGTTGACTCAGTTATTTTGGACCTTGGGTCAGATGTGAATATTTTGACCAACCATACTTAGAATTTGATGGGAAATCCAACGTTAGGATGGTCCCCTATGCAACTGCGACTCGCAAATCACGCCAAAGTTCATCTTATTGGCCGGGTCTCCAACCTGGTCGTTGATGTCGAAGGTATGAAGACATATGTTGATTTTGATGTTATTGAGGTAGTTGACGGTGGAGACTCCTATCCTGCACTGCTGGGGATTGGATGGGCCAATGATAGCATGGCAGTTATTAATTTCAAGAAGTGGGCTATGACATTCGAAAACCAAGGTATCAGGGTCATTGCACTAGTACAAAATGAGGAATTAGCTACTACGTGACTAAAAATTCTAGTCACCACAATTTTTCAAGTGATTTACTACTAAATATGAGCAATTTTGATTAACCCAACTATAAATGACTAAAATCATATGACTAATTTAGTCACCAGTTAACAAATATGACTAGATAATAAGTGACAGAGTTCAAAATGACTAACATAAACGACTAATTTAGTCACGAAATAAACAATGACTAACTAGAAGAATATGAATTAGTCATTTATGTTAGTCATTTTTAATTGTGTCATGAAAAATTGCAATTGTGACAATGAAGTGTTACAATTTAGTAAATTTTGTAAATTGTCTACCTTATATTAGTAATATTCGTTCCATGCACCTCGATATTCAGAGATATATCAAAGCAATTGCACGAATTTTCTCTTGACCATCTTTATCCCTGCTGCCTCCATTGAAGCAAACTGTTAAGTGTCTACCAAAGGAAAATTAGGTTCCTACAATTACAAATTAGGTACTAGAACCAGTACCACATAGATACCTAGAAGCATCATAGCTAGTTTTTGATCCTTCAATGTCAGAGTCCCAAGACTCAAGATTTAAGGCATTCCTGAATAGACGTGCTAGCCCAAATTGGTTTAAATTTGGATGTGCTAGCTCAAATTGGTTTAAATTTCAAGATTATCTCAAGTTATTTCCAAATGTGATTAGATTAATTACACTCAATATTAAAATGAAAATTTGATTCTACTTGAATACCACATAAACTACATCTTTCGGCCCTTCCCAACACATGCCCCAGAAAAAACCACATTCTATTAAATATTGGAATTGATTTTTTCAATCAATATACATCACTAAATGAGATTTAATATAAAATCTACACTTAAATATTAAAAATCATTATATATTTTATAAAATCCACATATATATATATATAACCAATGAAGTTGGCGGTCTGTGGCCATGCGACCCTGCGGAGGAATTAGGCGAGAGCCCATGGGGGCACCACGGAGGACAATGGTTTTTTAGTTTTTTAATATTTTTGGGAAACCTGTCGCAGGTGGAACAGCAGATGAAATAGGAAGAATCCAGTAATGGAACCAGGAGGAGGGTCTGGGTTACCGGTAGACATGGTAGACTACTCGAATGACCCGTGGCAAGGGCTCAACATCTTCGCATCACCAAAAATTACCGGAATACAGTCCTCGGACACAGTACAGAACACACTGGAAAACTTGACAACTGGAACCGAGAGTAGGGTTTTGCTTCGCCTGATGAATAGTTTCTAGGTCTGTTTGCAGAACGGCCATTAAACCTGACCATAGGAGGAGCCCTGTACTCATTATTCCACTCCAACCAACCTCCGAGCACAGCTACAGAAACCCATTTCATCGAACTTCCCTAGGTAGAACCACAGCACCTAGAAGGAACCCCAAACAGGGTAATAGATCCTTTATTGTTACAGGCAGGGCCCACATGAGAAGCCACCGAACAGTTGGATGAAAACCCAAATGGGACCTCCACCCCGGAAGACGAAGGCACACATTCTGAAAGCAGAGTGGAGAAAACCCAAATCAGATCCAAGAAATGAAAGAATCACTATTTAAATCCCTCTAGAAGAGATTTTAACCTAATTTGTGGAGTTGAAATCTTCATGGAAGAAGCACTAGAAATGGACGGATTAGCCCTAGTCGGGAAAATCAGAGGAAGAAACCCCACCCTGGGGAATATGGAGGAATGGGTCAGGACAAATTGGACAGGGATTCAAGGTGAAGGCCCAAACATTACTCCACTTGCAAAGGGCTGGTTCAGCTTCTGTTTCATATGCAAAGAGGATGCATACCTCATACACAGCAAATTCTAGACATATGGGAAAACCCCTTTCCAGCTAAAGCGATGGACCCCCTTTTTCGATGCATAAACAGAGCGACTAGATACAATACCAGTCTGGGTTCGCCTGCCAAGACTACCATGGGAATTTTGGAACCCGGCAATACTTAGTGACATCGGAAAGGTGTTGGGGACTTTCATTGAAGCGGACCTCTCATTTCAGTAGACGAAAATCAGAAAGGTAGCCAGGATCCTAGTCTCTTTGAACATCAGAACCAGTCTTCTAGAATCCTTTAATTTGGTTTGGCAAACCAAGATAAAAAAATAGTTGTTGGACTATGAAGGGCTCCCATTTAGATGCCACAAATGTCATGAAACAAGACACTTGGCAAGAAACTGCCCAAACTTTGTTCCCTTAACAAACGGAAGAAGGAAGTGGGTTAGGTGATCAGAGGCCCCGAGCTCCAAAGAAACTAATCGGAACACAGCTTTAGGTGAAGATCCTCTTAGGTCAGAGGCCATAGAACAACCATTAGATCAATCAGAAAGAGCAGGAGCAGCAGCAGTAGAAGGGCTTACTCAGTAGACGGAACAACGTCTGATTGCATCTCCCCTACCGCATATGAGCTCTTCTTCCCTTAGCAAACACTTGAATGTTTTATCTTTGAATGAGGAAAAATATTTGCCTACCCCTTTCATAAACAGTCCCCCTCACCCAAAAAGTTGCACCTCCTCCCCCGCACTCAAAAGCATCTCCACTACAAACTAGGCAGCCTCCCCTTCCACCATAAAAAATGACTCGCCCACATAGTTCTCCTCTATCTATTTCCACCTTCGTTCAAGGGATGTTCTAATCCCTCTAAATCCAAAAATCCCTACAAAAGGACTCAGGGTAAATCCCAGGACCACATCCAAAGGCAAATGGAGAGGAATACCATCTCACCTCTCGATGGCCCAGAGCATGGCGCTCAGGGATCAGGAAGTGGTAGACAAACAACCATATTTGGGGCACTTAGATCAGTGCGAACCCCAGATGGGGTGCCAAAATGAAATTTGTCTCTCTAAACTGCAGGGGTTTGGAAAGCACCTGGAAAAAGCTTTCCCTAAAAAGGATGATGGAGGTTCTATCACCAGAAGTCATTCTTATACAAGAAACTATGGGACCAGAGTTGGAAGTTGAAACTAGTCTAACATCCCTTCTTCCGCAATACTCTTTCACAGCGCAAAGTGCCATCGGGCACTCTAGAGGTATAGCAATTGGATGGAAGAAAACAAGCACTCAATGCACAAAATCTTGGGGCTCCCCAATTGGGCTGGGAACCCACATTTGCTGGACAAAAACAAACACAACCCTAACTGTTGTAAATATCTATGGGCCTTACTCAAATAGAGCAAAGTTCTGGGACTCTTTCAAAAGAGCAGGGTTTGTAAAGGAAAGAAACTTGATTATAGGGGGGGATATCAATTTCACTCTCGAAGCCCATGAAGTTTGGGGGCCAAAAGCATGAACTGATCCCCTAGCCTCCTATTTCAACAATCTGCTGATGGACTCCAAATTGATCGACCTTAACCCACAACCCCTAAAACCAACTTGGTCAAACAGACGCCTGGGAGAAGAAAGAATAGCCAAAAGGTTAGACAGATTTTTGATATCTAAAGAACTGTTGGAGATAGACCTCATGTTCAAGCAATGGGTGGATTCAGGAGTGGACTCAGACCACCTACCCATTTACCTGGAAATTAGGAAGCAACCAAAAAAGCTGTCTAGCCCTTTCAAGCTCTGCTCTACATGGCTTAAGCATGAAGAAGTAGTACAACTTATCAATTCACATTGGATCCCATATCAGGACGAAAATGGCACTAGGGGAGCCATTCATTTCACTCAAAACCTAACAAGAATAAAAAAAATCCTTAAGGAATGGGCAATAAAAAAGAAGTTGCAAGATTATCAACACATCATCCAAATTGAGCAGGATTTGAAGGAGCTCCAAAACAAAGAAGGGGGAGGCTTCCTTACTCAGGATGATAGAGAGAAACTCTTCTCACTAGAAGCCTCAAGAACAAAACTCCTATTGGAAAGACAGGAGGTTCTAAGATTAAAAAGCAGAGCAATTTGGATGGAATGTGGAGATGACAACACCAAATACTTCCAGGCCTTTGCAAAAGGCAGGAAGCAACAAAATACTATTTGGGAGCTGAAGAACAAAAATAATGAGACAGTAAACACTTTTGAAGATCTAGCTGACACAAGGAAGAAATTTTTCGAAAGCATTTTTAAAGAAGACCACCAAACAACTATTGCAGAAGTAATCCAAATTTCTTAGTTTTTCCCAGGAAGCATAAATGAGGAAGACAACCTAGAGTTAATGGAACAATTCTCAGAGGAGGAATTAAAAGCAACCCTACATAGATTTCAAAAAGACAAAATCCCAGGGTTAGATGGGTGGACAGTAGAATTTTTCATAGCAGGATATGACTCCATAGGCCCAGACTTACTATAGTTGGTAGAGGAAACAAGGGAAAATGGTGTCCTCCATCCTCCCCTAAATACAACTTTCTTAACCCTGAACCCAAAAAAAGACTCTACAAAATATTTGGAAGACTACAGACCTATCTCTTTGTGCAACTTAACTTACAAGGTGGTCACAAAAATTATTGCACAAAGATTCTGAAAGGTCCTCTCAAAAATCATCTCCAAAGAACAATTTGGATTCCTGGAAGATCGCCAAATACATGAAGCCATAGGGATTTCTCAGGAGGGACTTCACAGTGCAAAAACAAAAAAATCAAAGGGGGCGATCCTGAAAATTGATCTCTCAAAGGCCTTTGATAGATTAAGTTGGCTTTACCTCAAACTCCTGCTCACACACCTAGGCTTCAACTACCCTTTCATAAAATGGATTTTTGCATGCATAACAATAGCCTCTTTTGTAGTCCTTATAAATGGAGCAGCTTCCCCTTTCTTCCATGCTGAAAGGGGCCTGAGAAAAGGATGTCCATTATCCCCCCTGCTCTTCCTGTTAGTAGTGGAAGGATTAAGCAGAGCTATACTAGATGCAAAGAGAAGAGGCTTGTTCGAAGGCCTTCGAATAACCTCATCAACGAGCATATCACATCTTTTATTTGTGGATGACATCCTCATCTTTTGCAAGGACTCTAAAAGAGAGGCAGAAAGGCTCTTGAAAATCCTAACACTCTTTTGTAAAGCTATAGGTATGCAAATAAACCTTCAGAAATCCTCCTTGACAACATTAAATCTGGAGGAAGACATGCAGAGATATTTACAAGCTATTTTCCCATATCAATAGTCCTCTCTGGAGGATGGAATAAAATACCTAGGATTCAGACTCAAACCTAACTGCTACAAAAAGGAGGACTGGAACTGGATGCTAGCCAAACTAGAAGTTAGAATCAACAATTGGTGCAATAGGTGGCTCTTAAGAGCAGGAAGATTAGTTCTGATCAAAGCAGTTTTGGAAGCAATTCTAGTCTACTGGATGGCACTAGCATGGATCCCCAAATTGAATCTTGAAGAAATCCAGAAGAATTTGCTCAAACTTTCTGTTGTAAAGGAAAGTATCCTATGGCTAGGGTTTAAGAGGCCATCAACATACTGGGGTTGAAAGAGAGATGCACAATGTTCAGCAAGCATATATAAGCAAGATGATAGATGAGAAAGGTCCACACCTGACTAACTGAAGGCTGGTCCAAGCTTTCTCTTCAATCCTCCTCTTGCTCCTCTCGCTCCAAGAGACCTGCAAAACAAGTTATACCTTCCTCAAACCATTATGACCACATATAAGACAATGATAATCAAATAAACATGAACAAATGATCTGAATAACATCATCATATGATCAGAAACAGAGATTCAATCACACATTGAACAATGATTTGGGAAGAAGAAGGACATCACATCTTTATTAATCCTGAAAACAAGTACAAGTATACCTTCTCTTCAGGTTTGGCACCTCACGAAACCTTGATCTGGTTCTGCTGCTTCTCTTCTCCAAAGAATTCAGCCTCCAAGCTCTGCAACACAAGGGAAGACCTCCAGGGCAAAGGTGTGGGAAAAGAGAGTCCTGATTCCTCCAGCATAACAATGCATAAATTCCAAGTCCCATTTCATGAACCTCCCTACCTCTATTTATATGATGAAGAAGAGTTAGGGGCGAAGCCAAAGTGGTTACAATTGAAGGAGTCAGTTGCATAACTACCCAAACTAACTCAAAAAGGTGTGTTTTTATGTTTTAATGTTAAGAAACAGATGCACTGGTCTATAGGAGGGAAACCCGTGCATGATACGCAAGTTTACACAAGAGAAACCCGCGAATATATGCATGCGCGACTTGCAAAACACAAGAGTCGCGAGTGATGCGCAGGTTGCACATAAGGAGAGTCGTGTATACACAAAAAAACGCATTTTTAAGGTATTTCGGGGCATTTTCAGACTTGGTGTCTTCTGGAAAGTTTTAGCTAACTGAAATACCTTTCCAACGGTGCAGAAATGAGGTCAAACGGAGTTACAGAACTCAAGATATGGGTCCTCCAAGATAGGTGTTTTTTCAGTGACTTTCATGAAGTGCCAACATGCGACGAAATCATGGGAAAGTGGTCACAGGCAGAGATGTGTCATTTTAAGCTATAACAGATGCCCCCTAATGTGTGAGGTTATAGGAGAAGACGATAGCCGAAATACATTATAAAGGAAAAAGCTGAGTATGGAGAGAGAGCAAAGAATCCAAGATCTAAAGGCTCGAGTGAAGGTACCTGTACGAGAGATAAATGTCAGAAAACTGATCTCTGGAACATACACGTCCATATACAAAACATCGCCATAAAGATAAAGGCGGATCCAACATATGTGAAACTATCATGGTCGCTCAATATGCAAAAAGGCACCATATCAAATCTAAAGGATTCATGGCCACAAATGAACAAGGTGGATCCATGCTCAACAATCGATCATAGCCACAAAAATACAAGGTGGATCAATGTCTCAGCAAAATGTCATATAAAGTATAACAAGTTCTTGCGCAACTTGGGAAATAGAAAAATGATGACAATGCTACCGTCGGCCCAAGGTCTTCAATCCAAACCGCCCAAAAAAGGTACAAATCCTAACCATGCGAATAAAAGAGCTGAAGTCGAACATGGAGGAAACCGTTTGATTACCGGTCAATAATGAGAACCATTAACAAACACGAGGGAAACCACCATTAATGAAAATGGTTCCCAAGGTACCTAGTACATTGTAACAAGTGTGATTACAAGGACTTGAAGTCGAACACTTGAAGAATCCATTGAGTAGGAGACATTAAGGTATCCCCACTACCCAATAGCGAGGGAAATTGCCATTGAGGACAACAATTCCCAAGGTACTGTCATAAAACTCTAAATCTCGTTCCCAGAGCAAGATGTGTTGCAGTTGATAGGAAGAGATCTGTTGGAAGGAAGGCATTAAGGCATCCTTCATCATCCAACACGAGGTAAGTCAAAGACTAATTGGATCTGGAATTGGTACTGAATTTCACAAAAAGGACCGCTGAAGACATGATGTAATGAACTGACACCAGGGAATGGCCGACACAAAAGGTCAAGGAAACTGCAGAATGGACGACAAAGGTTTAATCCTTGAACAGTGAGCACGACACAAAAGTGACTTAGGCAGCTTTTGACACAAAATAGGACCAACGAAACAAATCTACAATGTAGGAGACATTGACAGATTCCCCATATAATTGGAAAAAAAACCAACTGGAGGAGTAAGAAACTCTAAATCGGGATAAGGTCAAAATACTAGGACCCAACTGTTGATAGAGTCAAAACTGGTGCTTTGTTCAAGGAAACAAGACTTGCTGCCATAATGTAAAAAGACATGGAAATAAACCTTCCCCTTCCCTTCTTTCTTGTAAAGGTTTAACGAGTCCAAGAAAGCAAACTCGGGACCATCTTCATTTTTTGACAAGCTCGAAGAAAAGAAAGAAGAATGCTTGATAAGGCACTAATTCGTGGATTTTATGAGCTCGAACTAGTACATGCTCGACGGTGTTTTCATAGTTTAGAGAGTCTGAAAACTCCAAGAAGACTCCAAGGGGGTCCTTTTTCATACAATTTAGTCTCCTGAGGCCGAAAAAGTATAAAACAAACCAAAGAAGAACTCTCTTAACTTCCGAAGAAGAAAAGGCGCACCTTTTTCATAATTAGTCAGGAAGGTCCGAAAAAGGTTAAATTACCACCTACCCAACGCTCCTTCAAAAGAAGCATATACAGCCTAAGTTTTACGAGTGTGAAGGAAGGAAAGATCACTCGGAAAGATCCATTTGGTTATGAGAAATGGGGCTTACAACAATAAACTCGATGCTTTGTTCTTTAGGGTTTAACGAGCATGACAAAGACATAAAGTACACTCGAAATATTTTTCATATTTTGGTCCAGAGCATGAAAAAGAGAAAACTAAGCTCATACCGGGGGTTCCTTTTCCATAAGTTTAGTCCCTCAGGTCTGGAAAAGAGATAAACCTATGCCTGAGAATACTCTTCTCAATTCAAAAAGAAAAGAGAGGGATCCTTTCTCATATTATTCCACATGGTCCGAGAAAGAGATAACCTACCACCAATGTGGATGCCCATTCACATATTCTTAACGAGCCTAAATAGACAAGTTTACTCGGCAGTCAAGTCTATTTTTAGGATTCAGACTTGGGCCTAAAGAAACTCATAATCTTTCCCGTGAATTTTTAACGAGTCCGGAAAAGTCAACTCGCGGCCTCCTTACTGTTTTTAACGAGCTCGAAGGAGAGCAAAAAGAATGCTCTAAATGTGAGGAGACGAGTGTCATAGACAGGTGAAACTAGTTCCAAGCGCAAGGAACAGACCTATGCATAATGCAAGGAAAGTGAGCAAGATAAGGACACTTAGGGAAGGTCTCCTCGGGGTAAAGGGTGTCAAGTTGCAAAGGCCAAATGATACAAGGCTAAGCGGCGATGAGAACAAAGATGAGGGCTTATACAACGAGCTAAAAGCGTGGAAGCTGGCATCAGGCTCATAAGCGCGAGCAAGGCATATGTAGATGCAATTACAGCTTGAACAATAAGGTGAGGCCCATAAATAGTTGTGAATCCAACTAATAATCCTGTCTCCAAGAAACAACAACATCAGAAGAAACGATCCGATGCGGGTCACTTTAGCAGAAACACTTGTGACTTTGCTATCTTCTACAAAAGGAAAAGTCAAGGCAGAATCAACCGAAGAAGATTCTATAGGACCAAGGCTCGAGGGTTTATAATCAATAATATCAACCTCAGAAGAGAAGCGAAAATCAACAAGGGTGATAGAGTCTGCAGGAACAAACTCAATATCACAGGAGCTGAGAAATCCATAAGAAAAAATCAAACTCATCAGGATCACTGACTTGCTTTTCAAATGAAGAATCAAAAGACTCAACAAAAACCAACATAAGAAAAAGGGAAGGCTTACTAAGAAAATCAGGGTTAGACTTAATCACAACTGAAAAACAAGGTTAGACTGTATCAAAGACTCCAGGAAAACTTCATCCGAAGGGAGGAAATCATCCGAGATAGGACACATATCTGAACTTTCAAATGGATGGACAGAATGGAGAGAAGGCTCTACAATCTGTATAGGATGACTCACCCGATCAACTACTGGGACCAAGTCCCGAGAAGGTAAGCATGAAAACAGAGGCTGCCTCTCAGTAGCAATTGAACACGAAGGACAAGAAGCCACATAGTTCACCTGTGGCGGGGTAGTGTCTATAGAAACACTGGGAATCAATAAAGGAAAGACTTGGTCTCTAGTTGGGTCAGGAGACGGATCAAGAAAATCCAACTGATCGATAGTGACAATTTCTTTGCCATGATTAAATTACATCACACGAAAGAATGTTGACACCACAGCTTGCATGGCATAGACATAATCACGTCCAAGGAGCATATTAAAGTCCAAGGGGTCTTCTATCACCATGAAGTCAACTAAGACGGTCTTCCCACCCAAAGTAACAGGTGTTTGAGCAAGAATTCCCAAGGCTACACAAGTTCTTCTATCAAATGCCAGTAACTGACTAGCAGTCGACACAAGGCTGGGAGATCCCATACCTCGCCAAGCACGAGAAGACAAAATACTAACTGAGGCTCCTTCATCAACAATGCAACGAGCAATTGTATAGGGTTCAACTTTGACCTTTATCTGGAAAGGTGCATGGGAAGGAAGGAGTGGCTCAACTAGGCTATCCCAATCAAAGGAAGCAATCCGAGGGCTTGGTGGGGGTTGATCCGAAACAAGTCTAGTGCCCCCTTGTTCAATAAGATCTGAACTGGCAGTAAAGAAAATGTGACTAGTAGACACATCACTCTCCAGAGGAAGAGTGGGATTGATCGATACTGGAATCGATTCAACCGCTTCAT
>LPNX010702698.1:1139497-1185054 GCA_001517045.1 Pseudotsuga menziesii
CAACAGCTGAAAAAAACATTCATTAAAACATTAATTTAGTCAATGGAAGAAAACAAAAAATCAGTAAAGAATTCATTCATAGAACAGAGGAAAAAAGCAATAATTTTGTTTTTTATAAATAAGAATTACTCAAAAAAAATTATAATTAAGAATTACCAAAAACTGTTCCATTCATTGAACTATACATGGACTGTTCAGCTGAGAAATATTTTCCTTCCTATGCATGAAGACTGATTTTGTGCTATGCTTTCAAAAATATATTTCAAATTTACAAAAAGTTTTAGAGTGATGGATTTATAAGAGGCCTGTGCAGATATTCTATGGCCTTGGAGTCCTGTGTTTCCAAAATTTTCCATTCACCCCATTGCAATGTCAGACCCTTCTTTGAGAGCCTGTCTGCCTCCTTATTTCGCTCCCTGTAAACATGAGTGAAAGAGATTGATTCAGAGAATGAGAGAGAATGGGTTGTCTCTTCAAATAATGCATCTAGAGAAGCAGTTCTAAATTTCTGTATCTTATTCATCCAGTTTATAACCACCATTGAGTCACCATATACTTGTAACTATCTGCAATTTCCTTCATTGGCAAAACAGAGAAGTAATTTCAATGTCATGAGTTCTGCATAGTTGTTGGTTCCAGTTCCCAAGCCCAAAGAAATTTGAAAAAAATGACTTTGATTTAGATATAAGCATGCACCTCTTGAGTTTGTGCACCGAATGTTTTTTTTTTCCATCCAATTGCTATACTTCCAGAGTGGTCTATGGCACTTTGCGCTATGAAAGAGTATTGCGTAAGAAGTGATGTTAAACTAGTTTCAACTTCCAGCTCTGGACCCATTGTTTCTTGTAGAAGGATGACTTCTGGTGATAGAACCTCCATCATCCTTTTTAGGGCAATATTTTTCCGGGTGCTTGCCAAACCCTTGCATTTAGGGAGACAAATTTCATTTGGGCACCCCATCTTGGGTTTGCACTGCTCTAAGCACCCCGAAAATGGTTGTTTGTCTGCCACTTGCCTGATCCCTGAGCGCCATGCTCTGGGACATAGAGAGGTGAGATGGTCTTCCTCTCCCTTTCCCTTTGGATGTGATCCTGGGATTTACCCCTAGTCCTTTTGTAGGGATTTTTGGTTTTTGAGGGATTGGAACGTCCCTTAAACGAAGGTGGAAATGGATAGAGGAGGACTGAGTGGGTGAGTCATTTTTTATGGTGGAATGGGAGGCTTCCTGGTTTGAATTGGAGGTACTTTTGAATGCAGGGGAGGAGGTGTCATTTTTTGGGGGAGGGGGACTATTTGTGATAGGGGTAGGAAAATATTTTTCCTCATTCAGATGATTTCTAAGGGAAGAAGTGTTCATACCCAGTGGGTGAGACACGATCAGACGATGTTTCATCTGTTGCGGAGGCCCTTATGCTACTACTACTCCCGCTCTTTCCAGTTGATCCAATGGTTGTTATGTGCCCTCCACTGCTTCTTCCAGTCCTTCCAGGAGATCCAGCAACTGTTCTTCAGATTCTGTCATGGGGTTTTCTTCCGCCAGTCCTGGATTCGGGATGTTTTCTTTTGAGCTCGAGGCCCTTGTTTGCCTAACCCATTTCTTTCTACCAAAGCTTGTGGGAACGTAGTTGGGACAATTTCTTGCCAAGTGTCTTGTCTCATGACATCTATGGCAATGAAACGGGAGTCCCTCGTAGCCTAGCAGTTATTTTTTTGTTTTGGTTTGACAAGTCAGATTTAAATATTCCCTTAGGCTTGTTCTGATATTCAGCGAAACTAAGATCCTCGCAACCTTTCAGATTTTTGTTTGCTGGTAGGATAGATCCGCCTCAATGAAAGTCCCCAAAGCCTTTCCAATGTCGCTGAGTGAGGATGGGTTCCAAATTTCCCAAGGTAACCCTGGAAGGCGGACCTAGACCGGTATGGTGTCTAATCTTTCTGTGTCCACATCAAACAGAGGCATCCATATTTTAAGCTAGAAAGGGGATTTTCCATATGTCCAGACTTTCCTGAGGATGTGGTATGCATCCTCTCTGCAATTGAACTGGTATCCGAACCGGCCCTTTGCTAATGGTCTGATATCCGGGATTCCACCTTGCATCTCAGTCCAATTATGTCTAACCCAATATTCCATTTTCCCTGTGTTGGGTTTCATCCTCTGATTTTTCCAACAAGGGCCAGCCCATCCATCTCTTGTGCTTCTGTCATGGAAACATTTACAGCGTAAACTAGGTTACATTCTCCTCCGGATGGGTTTATATAGTGGGTTTTCCATTTTTTGGAGCTGGGGAAGGATTCCTCTGAGCTTTTATCAGACAGGGCATCTTTGCTTCCTGAGTTGGGGTTTATCTGAGGCCTACTCGGAAGCCCGTTCGACGACTGTACCTGTACCTGTTCTGCGATTGATGATGTTTGCACTGCTAGTGGGTTGCCTCCTTTGTTCAGGTCTTCCTTCAAAGGTAGATATTGAAGCTCCGATTGAGGTAGATCACTGCGGAGGGCTTATGCATTCTAAGAGAGCTGGTTTGCCAAAAAAAGGGTGAAAGGTGTTCCCCCTATGGCTTGTTTTAACGGCCTTGCACCAAAAATCCCTAACAGCCCTTCTTCTGCGGGTGATGGCGTGTCCGAAACCCTAGCTTCTAGTCCAGCTGGAAAATTTTCAAGCGCATTCTAGACAACTCCCAGTGACGGGATTGCGGGAATTTCTGGAGGTGTGAAGACATGTAACCTGTGCCACGGGTCAGCTGAATAATCTACCATTTCTTCTAGTAAAACATCATATGTCTCCAGACTGATCACGGCCTTCCTTTTCGTTCTCATGTTCCGGCAAAAAACCAAAAACCAAAAACTGTTCCTTTCTGTAAAAATCAATTTAAAAGGCCTTACCTGTCGCTGTCCTCCGTAGAGCCCCCATGGGCTCCCGCTTCATGAGATCCGTATAAAACTGCCGCAGGTTCGCATCCACCGCAGACTGATCATTCCATTACGATATTTTTATTATATATTTGTTAAAAAATTTAAAATCATGTAAACTTTAATTATTTTTCTATAAAAAAATCTATACCTCCTGTCGGATATCCGATGCTCTAGTGTCGGATATCCGCCAGTTTTTCTTTCGCAGACGTCAAAGAACCGACCCTTGTAGTGTCAGTTCCTTGACAATACCAGGGTTGGAAATATGAATGACTAGTGTCGGATATTCGACGGCTCTATAAATATTTTGTTATCGGCATTTTGTCAATTGATTGTTGTCTGACACATCCGTGTGAAATGTCGGATGACGTTGGTTTATAACGTCAGGATTCGGGTTCAAATCCTATTGTGGTAAAAAATGAAATAGTGAAATGTACCTTTGGTATTTTAGAGGACCTCATTAAAAGGAATAAAAAAAGAGAGAAAATAATGGATACTTTCAAAAGAAAAAGAAAAACATATAAATTTATAATATTAGGTATACCTATGTTTTGGTGACAGACTTTACACGTGGAGGCTTCCACCCATGCCTTAACAGTTGGGTCAGCGTATTTTTGATACAATAGCTTCCCTGCAATTAATTTAGGATACCCTAGTTATAACTTATGACTAGGATACCCTAGAAAATAAGGTCAAACACAAGCTAGAAAAGATATGTACCCTGCTTGAGGAGGATCTGCATAATATTCTTATTCAGGAGAATGCAGCTTGGCTAGAGTTGGTGGTGCCTACCCAATGACCAGAGGGTTTCCTTCCCAACTATAGCGGATTCAAGAGGGAGATGAAGGCACTAAGTTCTTTGATTTCTTGAAGAAGGTGGTGGCTCACAGTGTGCTTGGTTTACACCGAGCTAATGGATCTCTTAAGGAGAATCCAACCAAGGCATGTTTAGTGAGCATTTTCAGAATATATATTCTTCTTACCCCATGTTGGATTCATGCTTACTTGAGGGTGGTCCCTAATAATATTTCTACTGGTGACCAAGATAAATTGGACGAAGATTTCATGAAGGAAGAGTTATTTGTTGACCTTTCCTCAATGCAAAATGGGAAGTCCCCTGGAATTGATGGATTGCCTTGTGAATTCTACAAGGAAACGTAGAGTATGATTGGGATGATTTTTTATAATATGGGCGGGGACCTTAATATGTTTAGGTGTATGTATGCTTCTATCATACAAAAGTTTTTCAAAATTGATATGACTTTAACCCTCATCCACTATCAGTTGCATGCATTCTTCCATTATTTGGGAAAACAGGTAGTCCAATACACTTATTAAAACTAATTTCTCATCTTGGATAACATTAGCCCATAACTCTAGCCCAAGATAACAATATTGGATAACATTTGAAAATGCATAGAGGTAAGGATTGTTGCTTTGTAGACTCTGTAAAATATTTTGACATGGTTATTGTACTCTGACTATGAAAAGGGATGGAAAAATAGGGATTGCCTAATGACTTGTGATTTCAAATATCATGTTGTTAGTATTCTGAACTAAATAACAAAAATAGTGGAAATTGTAGGTAAAAATCAGAGCAAAATTGGAGTGAACAAAAGTTCTCCTATTCTTGGACCTTCTTTGAAACTACATATGCATCATTAGATGATGCCTCTTGGACTGATAAAGACTGTGTGACATTGTAAACAGAATGGATAAGATTAACAACTAATGACTAGTGCTTCTAGTAGAAAGACTAGGCAATTACATCATTGACTGAAGCAAGTGCAGATGAAAAACAATAGAATAGACTTTATTAGTAAAGTTATATCTGAATATCCGAATAGTCTTTAATAGTAAAGTTATTTCATAACAACATAATAGGCTTGAGTAACAAAGTTATGAAGTTAGAAGTACAGTCCATAGAGTTCTATCTGATAGAGACCCTGCAGAATAATCTTTTCGTACAACTTGATTTCTAAACCAATTGTAGACCTTATAACCACACTACTAGTGCTCTGCTTGCAAATATATTTTAGGTAAAAGATCTTATGCAAAATTAAAATTAAAAAGATCTCATAGATTCTATTGCTGGTATTTTACATTTTAAAAACTTGGAAGTGTTAGATTTTAACATTTAAGCTAGCATTATATTAAGATCTTTAACTGAGAGAATAAAAAGCACAGCAATCAAACACAAGAGACAATGAACATAGTGTTTTTCCTCAGGGAAACCATAAATGGAGAAAACCCCGCAACTTCATCAGAGATATAATCAGCACCAAAAGTAAAACCCCAAAATAATAAGATGATCTCCCGACAACAATAGCCTCTTTCTTTCTAGCCCCAGCAACTTCTTCTCCCTCAGCTATGCGCTACAACTGAGTGTGAGTGAGTGTGTGATAATTAGAGAGACTCACTCTCTATTTATACTAATTCCTGACTTGACAATGACTCACTAGGGCCAACTTCACTAGGTGATTCTAACAACCCTAGGGCCCCAGAACTGCGGGGACTTTAACACTTGAACAATAGGAGGGTTACCCACATTGACTTGACATGACTTGTTTACATTATAAAAACTCTCGATAGGAACATCAGGGCATGACATGACTCAATTACATTAAAAGCACTTCCTAGAATAAACATTGGGGTACAATACATAAGAAATACAAGTGAATACATTCTGAAGTTACAATTACATCAACACTCCCTATTAACTAGGAAGGTATTCTCTCAACACAATTTATCAACACAAGTCTTCTTCTCTGTATCATTTGGATCATCATCGATTCCTCATCATCTTCAAGTCGTCTTCATCTGGATCTGGATCATCACTCGATCTGGATCATCTCTGGTTCTGGATCATCATCACGGGTGCTATCTCTTGATTCTTCTCCTCATAGGAAGTTCTACAGAGCCAGCCCTTTTACATTCTAGTTGTAGGCCTAGCCTCCATGTAGGTCTTTTCCAGCACTTATATCTGACCCTAGGTTAGAATGTCCCACCCAACACTTATATCTGATCATGTAGGAACCAATCCTATAATCACATAAAAAAGGCATGCCCAGCACTCACATCTGACCATGTGGTAACACATCCCACAACCCTTTCAGAAAGGCCCAACACTCACATCTAACAACCAATGTCAGAAAGGCCCAGCACTTACATTCAACCATGTGAGGAACTAATCCTCCATGCTAAAAGGGATCTGCACTTACATCTGATCATTGCAGGAACCAATCCTACAATCGCCTCAGAATGGCTCTGCACTTATATCTGATCATTGTAGGAACCAATCCTATAATCGCCTCAGAATGGCTCTGCACTCACATCTGATCATATAGGAACCAATCCTATGGTCACATCAGAATGGCCCTCAGTCCCAGACTAAGCTTTCCTGGTAACTGACCAAGTGCCTCCATTCCAAGAATGGCATTCAGCGCTTATATCTGATCATGTAGGAACCAATCCTACAGTCACATCAGAATGGCTCAGCACTCACATCTGACATGGAAGGAACCAATCCTTTCACCATAATAGAATGGATCAACCTTTACATCTGACCATGGAAGGAACCAATCCTCTCACCATGTCAGAATGGCTGACGGACTCATCACTTACCTTTGGAGGGAACCTCAATCTAGAGAACACCAAGCTTCTCCCTGAAGTACTCAAAATTCACTCTAGCTAATGGATCTGTCAACACATCAGCTATTTGTTCATCTGTCGCAACATACTAGAGCTTAATTGCTCCCCTCTGCACCATATCCCTGATACAGTGATACTTGATCTCGATATGCTTCGACTTGTCATGGAACATCGGGTTCTCCAAAAACTTCATGCAACTCTGGTTGTCGCAATGTATACAAGTAGCATCCAACTGGAGATCAAATAAATCAGACACTAGCTTCCTCTGCCATACTTCCTCGCAACTAGCTGAACAAGCTACAACATACTCTGCTTCAGTTGTACTCAGTGCCACACAATATTGCTTCCTACTAAACCAAGAGATCACACCTGATCCCATATTGAAGCAACACCCTGAAGTGCTCTTCCTATCGATGGCACTGCCTGCCCAATCTGAATCAACATAACCCTCTAGGTTAATCTTTTGATTCACCTCATACTTAAGCCCATAATAAATTGTACCCCTCAGGTACCTCAGAATATGCTTTGCAGCAATCAAGTGAACATGTCTCGGATCTGTCAGGAACTGGCTCAAGGTGTTCACAGCAAAGAAAATATCTGGTCTCATGTTCGTCAAGTACATCAAGGACCCAATCATCTGATGATACATCGTAGCATCAACCGCTTCTGATAAAGCATCACTCAATATGTAACACCCTGGTTTTTACCTCATTTGCATTAAATGTATATGATGTATATATTGTAATGAATCGTGGTGTGGATCTAAAGGCAAAAGCCCCACCATCGATTTGGTTGTTTTATGTTTCGGCGATTGAAATCATTGTCGATGGTATATCGTGCTATCCAGCACATATTAGTTTTGGCATCATGTAAATATGCACTTTAATTAAAATTAACCCAAACCAGCTATGTCAATGCAACCATGGTGAAAAGGGCATGATTTTCCTAAGGATAAGGAGGGGGAATTATTAAACTTTGAACCTATGGGGAAAAGCCATGTGTCAGCTGTTAAACCCTTTTGACTTGCTCACCTATCCTTGTCTCATCAGTCAAATACCACATTAAACTTCTGTTGTTATTTGGGGCAGTTATTGCTAGGAAGTGGTGTGTGGAAGGACTGGCAGTCCTTGCCCACATGCCCACTCCACTAGCAGACTCTCCATCTTCACGTGGGCAAGAAGGAAATGACCCCATTCTTCCATTATTTTCCATCCTCACACAGGGATAGTAGTTCTGCTCATCCTCACGCTCAGGATTTTCTCCATCGTTTTTCCTCACACAGAGAGCTGAGGAAGTTGTTTCTGTAATCCATGAATTTTTTCCTGTGAATGAGCGTTCACGATTACTGTGTGTGTGAATGTCGTAGTTGGGGAATGGTGATGTGGGTTCCTTCATGATTTTCTTGTGAATGATCGATTCACGTTTGGTCTGTGTATTCTCGTTGCTTCAATGTTGAGCTCGGGTTGTCGTGTTCCCCACGATTTTGTGTGTTGTGGGTTCATTTAAGTTTGTGGGTTGTTTTGGATTCCCATTGAGTCGTTTTGGCCATGATAGGGCCAAGAACGAATTAGGAATCGAATTCCCCAGTCAGAGCTGTGAATTGCTTGTTTGCTGCGTGTATGCAGTGGTTGGTCTTGGACTGTGTTGGAGTGGGAATGAAGGCATGGTTTGCTTGATAAACTTGGTGTGTTTGGGAGCCACACAGACAGAGCTAGAGGGCTGGCTTTCTTCTCCACAACCCCTGAATAAAACTGGAAGGGAAGTCAAGGTCTGAGGGACTGTGTAGTAGAGAAGGGACTGATTTTCTTTTGTTGGGTGTGTGTGGGTGTCCTAGAGGTCAGGCTAGTTTTGCTATAGGTTTCCTTAGCTCCTCAATGAGCTCACCAGCTTAGCATTTATCCTTTCTCAGCTCCTTCATGGCCTAATAAACCCAACTGTGTTGGCTTGGTTGTGTTTTTTGTATCCTTGGGCATGTGTAAGTTTGCTTGTTCCTTATTCCTTGGGAAATCATGCCCAGTTCGGGGGTGGCAGTGTTGTTGAGAGATTAAGGAGCACACTGGCCTATGGTTGGGTGGAATGTTGCAATGACATAGCTGGTTGTGGGATGAATTCCTCACAAGATAAGTATTCTTGTCTATTCAATCTCTGCAACCATATTTACTGTTAATGAATGAATGTATGTTTGCTTCCACTGTGTATGTGAATGATTATGTATCTTAGCATGTCTTATGTTCAAGCATTTCAGTTTTATGTATGTTCATGTTCATGGGAACGATTTTTCCCAGATGGTTAATGTTCATGGTAGCATCCTCTTCGCTGGTCGGAGGGTCGAGGATGTTACATTATGGTATCAGAGCCATCATTGCAGCATTGGGCCTCAAAGGGCCATGAGAAACCAATTAGCAGAGGCAGGTTTCCTTCTGCCCAGAAGAAATCGGAAGAAAACTGGTGAATGACAGGAAAATTCACAAAATGTTTCTAAGTGCCGAGCTTGTCGGATCATCAGAGGACTCAGTGGGAAGCTCCTCCGATAGAGTGGAGAACCTAGTCGGAAGGTCACCCGACGAGGGACAGGCGGAACGAATTTCATGAAATTTTCTCTCAGTGCCAAGACCGTTGGCTCATCAGAGAAATTAGTCTGAAGATTCTCTGATGCATCGGACAACCTAGACAGAAGTCCCCCCGATGGGAACTGGCGAGAGAGAAATTTCAGAATTTGTTGAAGTTCAGAAGTTGTTGGTGGTCGGTGGAAGATAGACAATGGAATCGTCGATACGTCGGCTCCGTATAGCTAAAGAACACCGAAACGTTAGTGCAGTTAGAAGGAAAGACTTTCGATACCGCTATCGAAGAAAAATAGAAGATTGGACCGTCGATACATTGGTGAATTTTAGTTGATTGATTGGTGACAATTAGTTGGTTGAGCTATTGAAACGTCGGAAAGAATTAGATGATGAAGCAGCCGATGCAGCGGTGGACGTCAACGGAAAATAGATGTTGAGGGTGCCGATATGTCGGTGGGATCAAAATATTAGTGGTTTGGACCGTCGATGCGTCAGAAAATATTTTTTGTTTGAGCCACTGATCCATCAAAAAAAATTATTTGATGTAGCAGTGTCAGCCGAGATCTCCGAAAGACCGCCGAAACGGCGAAGAAATTTAGTTGATGGGTCCGTCGATACATCGAAAAAATTTATTCATTTGTGATTCCGCCATTGCGGCTACCTAAAGAACTATCCACCCGATGCATAGTGCTTCCAACCGCCGATATAGTGTTATGGGAGATAGTCTCCTCGCCGATGCCATAGTGGGTAACAGTTTTGATTACCGCTATACAACAATCCTTGGCATCACCAAAACATCGAAATCTTAGACAACAAGAGATCTAATACATCAGAAAATTATAGTGATAGGGTCGCCAATGAGCACCAGAGGAAACTTGTTGATTGGGTCGCCGAAGTGTCGGAATTTTAGTTGGGATGGGATCCGATTGGGAAAAAAGGAGATTTTTTTTTAGTTTTTCAAGTGGGATTTTCAGCAGTTTGTTAGCAGTTTTTCAGGGCTGAAAAGGAGGAAGTGGCAGGGATCTTATGCGCCAGATTGCATGAAATCCAATGATTTACAAAAAAAAAACAAAAAAAATGAGGGCGCTGCCCTCGACCCACCCTACAGTGTCGCAGGGAAGCCACAGGGGGCAAGTCCCCTTGACCCCTGTCGTCCCCCTGAGACAGACGCCCTTTAATGAAGAAAATTTTTTGTTTGGGATAAATTGTTATTTTATGATTTTTTCCAGGTGAAGGTAAGTAATTATGAATTATATAAATGTTATGCATCTAACAGTTGTGTTACTAACATGTTTGCAGAAGCATAGACACCTTCAAGGGGAGTATTCCAGGTAGTGGGATTTGGTAAAGTAAGTTGTGGTTCAGCCATGAGAACCCATGACGGTTATGATGCTCGCGATTCTTACGAGCATGTGTGAGATGCCATGGGAGAAAATGTGTGTAATGGACATGATGACATAGAGTCTAATGGAAGGAGATTCCAAGAGACACCATCAGATGTTGCAGCCACCATTAGAATCTTGATTAAATCCCAGGAAGAGCAGCATCAGCCGAATGCTACTATGTTGCAGAGTTTGATAGACTTGCAAAGAAAGATAGACTCTGGGTGGGGTAAAGCAAGACCAGAAGATAGTAACATCAGTACTAGGAGAAGGAGAAGGACTTCTAGTGGATCATCTGATTTTGAAGAATCCAGCGGGGATTCAAACTCTTCTTCTCGTAAAAGAAAAAGAAAGAGACACCATATGGATCGCTCTCAGGATGAATTTAAGAAGGATAAACCTCCTACATTTGATGGTGAGGTAAATACTGGACAAGAGGCTGAAGCTTGGCTTCTTGGGATAAAGAAATACTTTCAAGTTCAAGATTATTCAGGAAACATGAAGGCAAGATTTACCATATTCAATCTAAATAGAAGAGCATCCATTTGGTGGGAAAACTTCAAGCAAGTAAAGAGGATCAAGCTTGAAGCTTGACTGTTATAACAATACTTTTGAATGCATGGATGAAGAAGGGAACCCAGTAGTTGTGAAAGGTATTCCAAAGGTGATTTCAGTAAGGCAGGTTTTAGCAATGCAGTTGAACAAGTTCTATAGGAAAGGTTTCCAGTTGTATGCAGCTCATATTTTGAAGGCATCAGAGGATGAAACTCCAGGGTTGGAGGACTATCAGGTGTTATAGGAATTCAAGGATTTGTTTCCTGATGAGACTCCATGGATTCCTCCAAAGCGAAACATTAATTTCACAATTGAACTTGTGCCAGGAGTAGCACCAGTGTCCAAGACACCCTACAGGATGAGTACACCAGATATGCTAGAGTTGAAAATGCAACTGCAGGAGTTGTTGGAAAAGAAGTATATCAGGTCAAGTGTGTCTCCGTGGGGAGCACCAGTTCTGTTTGTAAAGAAGAAATATTGTACACTCAGGTTGTGTATTGATTACAGATAGTTGAACAAGGTTACTGTGAAGAATAAATACCCTTTTCCTAGGATTGATGACCTCTTTGATCAAATGAGAGGATCAAAGGTATTTTACAATATTGACTTGAGGTCTGGTTATCATCAAGTGAGAATCAAGGATGAAGACATTCATAAGACAGCCTTCAGAACAAGGTATGGACATTATGAGTTTGTAGTGGTACCATTTGGTCTCACAAATGCACCAGCTACATTTATGTGCCTTATGAACAGTGTCTTCAGCAAGTATTTGGAAAAGTTTGTTCTGGTTTTCCTTGATGACATTCTTTTTTATTCTAAGAATGAGGAGGAACATGAAGAGCATTTGAAATTGACATTGAAATTGCTCAGGGAGCATCAGCTGTATGCAAAGTTGAGTAAGTGTGACTTCTATAGAAACAGAATTCAGTATTTGGGTCACATTATATCAGAAGAGGGTATATCTATGGACCTTGAAAAGATTGAAGCGATTATGAATTGGCCTACTCCAAGAAATGTGACAGAGGTAAGATCTTTTATGGGACTTGCAGGATACTACAGGAGATTCATTGAAGGATTCCACAGAGTTGCACATGCCATCACTTCCTTGCAAAAGAAGGGGATAAAGTTTGAATGGACATCTAGGTGTGAATAAAGCTTCCAGCAGTTGAAAAATATTCTCACCAGTGCACCAGTATTGAAAGTTGCAGATCCAGAGAAATATTTTTTGGTGTGTACCGATGCATGCGGACAAGGGCTTGGAGGAGTCCTTATGCAAGACAACCACGTGATATGTTATGAGTCAAGAAAGCTGAAGGAGCATGAGAATAACTATGCCACTCATAATCTAGAGCTTACAGCCATAGTACATGCTCTCAAGATGTGGAGGCATTACTTGATGGGTAGAAGATTTGAGCTCAAGACAGACCATTGTGGTCTGAAGTATCTATTTGACC
This sequence comes from Pseudotsuga menziesii, assembly GCA_001517045.1. Classification (NCBI taxonomy): domain Eukaryota; kingdom Viridiplantae; phylum Streptophyta; class Pinopsida; order Pinales; family Pinaceae; genus Pseudotsuga; species Pseudotsuga menziesii. Next base: position 1,152,014 of record LPNX010702698.1, read on the forward strand.
AGCCTACTTTGAATGCCAGGCAAGCGAGATGGCTGGATTTTTTATGTGAGTTTGATTTTGAAATCAAGCACATAAAGGGAAAAGAGAATAAGGTAGCTGATGCACTCAGCAGGAAGATGCAGGAAATGCATGTGGCATCTCTTAGTATTTGCCAATCATATTTGAGGCAGCAGATTGTTAATCGTACTGTCGGAGATGAATTGTATGAGATGAATAATTAATCGCATAGACTTCCCTTCTGGTCTTGGGACAACATCCCAAACATCATTCTTCATGATCGATTGATACTCTTTGATCATAGCATCGTTCCATTCTTTCCTTTCTACAACTTCTTCATAGTTGGAAGGTTCTTTATTGATAAAGTCACATAATAAAGCTACATACCCGGAGCAGGACCTAGTCCTCTTTCTTTCTCTGTGATTCTCTTCTGGAGCCCCATATCTTTCCGCACCTTGGATAGCTTCTCGTACCCAAGCAGGTTTCCTCTTATGAGGATTCTTCTCCTGAGGTGGATCTATAGGTTCTTGAGGTTCTTCAAATTCTCGATCTTCTTCTTGAGTTTCTTCGTTCATAGTTTTGTCATGAATTCTGGGTGCTTCTAATTCTTCAGGATCTTCAGCAGGTCTCTTTCTAGATTTGTTGTAAGTTGAGTCTTAGTCAAATGTTATGTCCCTACTAATGTCGATCTTCTTGAATCCTGGGAAGTATATTCTGTAAACCTTCGAGCTTTCAGAGTATCCCACAAATATAGCCTTCTTTCCTAAAGGATCTAACTTTGTCCTCTTTTCTTTCGGAATGTGTATGTACACTGGACAGCCGAATATTCTAAGATGGCTGAATTTTGGTTTCTTGCCGGAAAATACTTCTTTAGGTGTCTTGTTCTCGAGTACTATGTGTGGAGTACGGTTCTATACATACATCGTTGTTCTGGAAGCTTCTGCCCATAAATGCATGGGAAGATCTTGATCATGAAGCATTGCTCTTGCAGCTTCCATGATAGTTCTATTATTCCTTTCTACAACCCCATTCTTTTGTGGATTATATGGAGTGGATAACTCCCTCTTAATCCCTGTATCTTTACATAACTCTTTGAATTCATTTGATGTGAATTCTCTGCCATTATCTGATCGAAAGGTCTTGATCTTCTTTTCTGTGTGGTTCTCGATCGAGGCTTTGAATTCCTTGAACTTGCTGAAAACTTCATCTTTGTTCTTCATAAATTATATCCATGTCTTCCTAGAAAAATCATCAATAAAAGAAACATAGTATACATACCCACTTAAAGAACTAGATGAAATTGGACCGCATACATCGGAGTGAATGATTTCCAAGATTCCTTTTGCTTTGCTTTCGCTACTTGGAAATGTCTTCTTTGTGTTCTTTCCTTTTGCACATCCTTTGTAGACTCCTTCATGTTTTGCTTGAATTTCTGGAAGACCTTCAACAGCTTTGCTTGCAAGTGGTAGTGCTCGGTAGTGCACATGTGTAAGCCTTCTATGCCAAAGTTCATTTGGCTCTACTATGTCATGGACCAAAGCTTGTTCTGAATGGCCCTTCAATTTGTATAATCCTCCTTCTTGTTCTCCAATTACTATTGCATCGTCAATAGTCTTTCCTCTTGGCCACATGAGGACTTGGCCATCTACAAATGAAACCCTCATGCCTTTTGCATCCAGTGCCGATATGTAGGGAAGATTCTTTTTTAGTCCTGGTACAAACAAGACATCCTTCATTTTCATAGAGTTTCCATATTCTAGCTTGTAGGAGGATTCACCACTACTTTTTATGGGATATTGGTAGTCATCCCCAAGTTTCACCTTATGGGGTGAATTATGTCCGGATAGTTTCTCAAAATATTCCTTGAATCCTGTCATGTGTTTGGAAGCCCCACTGTCAATAAGCCAATATTTACTTCCATGAGTGACAGTTCCCGTGAGAGTGGAGATCAGAACATATTCTTCATCACTTGAAGAGTCTTCACTTTCTTGTTTTACTTTCTTCCTGGGAGGATCATCATCCTCAGCAGTGTGAGCATGATGTCTTCTTTTGGAGTTCTTATTCTTCTTGGATCCACTCTTATTCATGGGACAATTTCTATCAAAGTTTCCTCTTTCATCACATCTATAACATCTAAGTTTGGATGGATCCCTTTTTACAAAATTATCTTTTTGATGAGAATGCTTACCTTGGTGATGATGATTTTTCATTTTTCCTTTCTTGGAGTGTACTGTGAGAGCTTGATCTTCAGTTCCCATATTTTCTTCTCGAGCTGCTATTCGAGATTCTTCTTGTGAACATTCTTCCCACAATCTAATGAACTTGATTAACTTCTTCCTAGCACAGATTCCTTGGATGAAATAATCCCATGACCTAGGGAGACCATTCAAGGTTGTCATCACAATTTCTGCATTCTCCACTTCTTCATCTACTGCTTCAAGTTGTTCTTTGATCTAGGAGACCCTTGTGAAGTATGGCTGGATGGTCTTTGCATTCTGGATCTTTACATTCTTCAACTGGTTCCTTAGAGTCATCTTCTGGTTTATGTTCTTCCCTTCAAACAGTTTGGTTAGGGCATCAAACATAGCTTATGTGTCTTGAGGGAGGACACATGTGGTATGAGGTGATCCTTGATTGAATCGGCAATAATCCTCTTTTCCATAACCAACTTCTTCTTATGTAAGTACTTAGCCTCATCTTCCTCTGGAACTGGAACCTCCTCATTGATGTAGGAGTCCAACTCATTTTCTTCTAGGACCAGGGAGATCCTATACTTCCAGGCTCGGAAGTTATCAGCTCCCTCAATATTTTCATCAAGCCTGGTATGATGAGACATCTTAACTGAGAACCTCAAATGGAAATACAAAATATTTAGATCTTACCAGGTCAAGATGTCAGATCTGGATTTGGAGCTGAATTTCTGCAGTGTTGGTTTAGGAGCAGATTAGGGTTTGACTTTCCCAGAGTTCTGTCCAACCAAATGCTTTGATCTTGATCTCTAAACTTTGATTTTGAGGAGGAGATCAATCTAGGCCTAGGCTCACTCAAAAATCCCACTTCTGTGGAGAGCCCTAATTTTCGGTAGTAGTGTCGGGTCCAAAACTGAAAAAGCTCATAATCAGATTATGTTTTGACAGAAAGATGCGCCCTAGGGAGGAGAGTCATCCCAACCTTATTTTTCTGAAAATCTATGGAGAGAGATCCAAAAAGTAGAAATCCCTAGTTCCCATAGCTGCACAGTTTCCTCTTCTCATGTTAGCTCTGATACCATGTTAGATTTTAACATTTAAGCTAGCATTATATGAGGATCTTTAACTAAGAGAATAAAAAGCACAGCAATCAAACACAAGAAACAATGAACACAGTTTTTTTCCTTGGGGAAACCATAAATGGAGAAAACCCTACAACTTCCTCAGAGATAGAATCAACACCAAAAGTAAAACCCCAAAACAGTAAGATGATCTCCTGACAGCAGTAGCCTCTTTCTTTCTAGCCCCAGCAACTTCTTCTCCCTCGGCTATGCACTACAACTGAGTGTGACTGAGTGTGTGATAAATAGAGAGATGCACTCTCTATTTATACTAATTCTCGACTTGACAATGACTCACTAGGGCTGACTTCACTAGGTGAGTCTAACAACCCTAGGTCCCAGGAACTGCGGGGACTTTAACCCTTGAACAATAGGAGGGTTACCCACATTGACTTGACATCACTTGTTTACATTATAGAAACTCACGATCGAAACATTGGGGCATGACATGACTCAATTACATTACAAACACTTCCCGGAATAAACATCAGGGTACCATACATAAGAAATACAAGTCAATACATTCTGAAGTTACAATTACATCAACAGGAAGTACTTCATTGCAGAACACATTATTTCATTAAAATTATGTTTTATATAGAGCATTTTGAGGTCAGATTGATCTCATTGGGTATTAAAGTAATTTATGCCTAACTATTAAATCCTAACTTGGCACTCTTCTTCACCTCATTTTACAAGGTAAGGTTTTTATCACTTTACAGTAAAGGATTATCTTACCTATTTGGACATCTTCATTTATTTTTGTAATGCATGGTTATGAGTTCAATCACAATATTAATTATTTGTGTTTGACTTGAACTCTTTGTAATGTTCTCTGAAATACTGAAACTAGCACTCGACATCATGAATCAAAATATTTTTAATGGTGTCATTGCTTCTTGCAATAGTATTTGTAACTTTGATTGTTTCACTGCAGTCACACATTCGCATACTTGAAACTACACCTGAAAATTGGGCAGCACTACTTATGGGTCTTCATTACTTAATCAGCATTTCTTTTGTTGATGATACAGAAGTTTTCAAGGTAGGTTTTTGATGTGAATTAGTGTTTTCTTCTTAAAGACTACATGGTAACAAAGATGGGTTTCTTCTGATTATTCTGGTTTTGCTATAGGTTTGTCTGGATTGTTGGAATGCCTTGGTTTCAGAACTTTTTGAAGCACACCATTCTTCTAACAATCCTACTACAGCTTCCAATGTTATGGGCCTCTAGGTAAATCATATTTGCTACTTTTCATTATCATGTTATAATCCATGCCCTTTGTTCTTCTTTATCTCAAGAAAATTCTGATTTGTAAAGAACATTAAAGTTTGTATGGTTCTTTTCAGTAGTATTGTCAATTTTCTTTGTTCTATGTTGTCAAGCATCCATAGGACTAAGTTAGTTCATTGACCTCTTAATGCTCTTTTTCATTGCTTAACATATACATCATAATATAGGTGTCCATGCACTAATATATGGTTCTTGTTTGTCCCACTCATAGCAAATGCTTGGGATGGACTCCCTTAGCCTATCCTCATTTAAGGGACTTATTTTGTATTTTCATTATAGATGTCATGGATTTATAATTTATTTGGATTAGAGGTGGTCCTTGGTTCCAAATATTGACTTGTATTGAATATTGATAGTTTATAGTTTCTAATGGTTAAGTACTTCACTAATGATTATCTGATTATATGATCTTAAATTGTATGAAAACATTGATAGAAGTTTGATTATTTTATTTGTTGTGATATTTCAAAAATATTAAAGTGGCTTATCAATTTCTTGCCCATGAAGGTTCCATTACTTTCAGGCATGGTTGATGGGATAGGTTCTCAACTTACGCAACACAGGCAATTATATACTGGACCAATGTCAAAACTCAAGATGCTGATGATTTTTCATATGGATAAGACAGAAGAGGTTCTGATTGTAGAAGACGAGAATAGCAATATTGTTAGATATACTATGAAAGATAATGATGTCCTTGTCCAATACAAGGTATGGATACCTTCTAATTTATAAATCGTCCCCACATAGATGAATGATTCATGTGTTCTAAATCTTTTGAAGTAACCAAGTATATTGTCTTTCTATTTGATTCACTTTCCTAGGTTCAAGGGGTATAAAGTTATAAAAAACACATATTCATCTGTTTTCCTACTCTTTTTTCTTAGCAATGTTGTCAAGCACATTGGGATCCTTTTATTGTCAAATTCCAAACAGGGAAATAGTGCCATAAATCATGAGGTCCATGTACCCAGCTTACAAGAACTTCCTAGTGATGTCTTCGTAATGACTAATACATGGCTTAACTCACTTGTCATGACCCACACAGTAATAAAATGATTATGTCATAAAACATCTGCCGATCACATGTGCATTCACTAAATACAATATAGACCATAAGATAAGATAAGATGAGATACATTAGACTCCAACAGATGGCTGCAAATAGGTCAATGTGACTGTTAATTACAACAGTGAGGAGTGCAAAGACAACTCCTATAAAAATATGATAAAAGAATATTTATTCCATTCCAATTAAGACCTTCAGGCTAAGATGAAGGAGCTAGTTTGTGTTAGTTGTATTAACTATTCTTGTGTTAATTTTATACTGATTTCATTCTTTGTTGGATTCTATATATGCAGGTAATGAGGGAGACATTAATTTACTTATCACACCTTGATCATGAATACACAAAACAACAAGTATTATTGTATAATCTAACAACATATTTAGCATGCATTTTATTGTTTTTATCTTGTATGTCTTGTATGCCTATTTTTGCTCTAGTGTTGAAAAATGAACATTTTATTTGAAAAAAAACTGTTAAAAGATGGGGAATTATTCCAGATGTTAATCATGTAGACAATGTAATGGTATGAAATGTAACCTTATTGTTATAGGAAGAATGAAACGGGATTTATGGTAATTTAATGCCTTGATAATTTAACTGATATGGATAATTGCGAAGGAAGACCCAATCCTTGAAATGTTTCTCATTATATTTTCCTAAAGGCACCAAGGTTGTTTAGAATGATCACCAAATCCAAATGTGCAATCTACTGGATGAACCCTCAATAAACATATCAATGAATATGATGATCATAGCCCTGTCAATCATTATAGACAACCAACTTAGAGGAAAAATCTCATGCATGAAATCTTTGCCACAACGTGTCCATCCCCTAAAAGTTTGTAGCTGGAAACTGCAAATAAAATCCTGATTGGTTGGCTCCTTGTAGTTAAAGATAAGACTAATGATCCAATGAAAGCTATATTTATTGTTTTATCACTTCTAAATATTAATTAGACAACATCGATAATGTTTCTTGTAAGCTACATTTTATATGTTAGTGACAACAGGTTCAGGAGTTAGATGTTCAATATAATCTGGTGCATGCCACTGTAATCCTGGTCTTGTATTTCAACTTGGTTCAGAGTTAGCATATAGATGATATTAATGAGTAGGTATTATGCTTTTTAACTTTAGTTTTTTCAGGTTAATCTAAAATCTGAGAAAGTGCCCTTTCCACTATAGTTCCATCTCTTCACTACATGGTCTTATGGTAGTGGAAATGCTCAATAAGTGCAAGAATGGATGGATTGTTTTTCTTTACTAATCTATAAAAGCAGCATGGATATGCTTTTGGTCAATAATCCATCAATTTAGCTGGAACATTCATGAATATGTTTCTGCTGTTGGACCAAGCAATTTTGTGTTCATGGAGTCTTCACAGTATGATACTATCATTTGTTTTGCTTTGTTAACTGTGTAGAAAATTGTTTCTGGTTTAAATAAATTCCACCCAGTTAAACAAAACAATTGTTAGCATGATTCTTGTATTGCATGTGAGAGTGCAAATTACAAAAATATATTGAGATATAAGTTCCTAGATACATAGAATCTGAACGAACAGGCATAAACGTTGAGGCTTCAAATGGCCTATAGTGTCCAAAAATAATTTATATTGAAATACATACATAACTCATCCTAAATCTCACTTATTAGACATAATTGGCTTGATTCCAAGTCTCTGAAGTTTTCTTTCACTTGGTGAATGGATTAAAAAACTGTTGCGATTAGATGTTTTAAGTATGTTGGCAACATTGGGCATCAAATGTGTTTTAATCAGTTGGTGTCATTAAACATCCTCTTTTTCTATGCTTCTTTCTTAGAATCAAACAGAGCTCAAGTGTTGCAGGGGAAAGGGGTCCCTAACTAGATGGCTGGACTGGTTCTAATTTGAACTAGGTTTGGGCAAACACTGGACCTAAACTGCTTTGGACTGGTTTACAGGGGAAGGACTGGTCAGACTTGGACCAAACCAGTGGGTTCTGATAACACTTGTAAAGGACCACCCATGAATGCAAAATGAATACAAATGTCTTCTCTGTGGGAAACAAGGGATTTGATTTATCAATTCATGTGTTTTTTTATCTGTCCCATCTCCGAGATATGACCTACTCTGGCTTTTTTTTATGCATCAAATTCAGCACAGTGAGCGGAATTTGCTAGTTGTTTCCATATCACATATTACAGTTATATAGAGCCAAATAGTTCTTATGTACTTTTTTTTAATACTGTATACAACATGTTACTTGAGGTTGGTTTTTTATAGTACATTTTGATTATTGGTGGATGTAGATGTTGAAAAAACTCAGTAAACAACTTAATGGGGAAGATTGGACGTGGAACAACTTGAACACATTCTACTGGAAATTGGTTCTATTTCAGGTTCTATGAAGAAGAAACATGCCTGAGAGATATGATAGAAATGTTCAAAATACTTTGAAGGCCATCAAGAATATTGAGGAAGTTCATGTTAGCAAGGAGGCTAAATTATGGGAGAACAGGTTTGTCTCATTCTCTTCAACTTTCCTTGTAAAACAGTCCAAGGATAATAACTGAAAATTAACTAATTGGTTATCTTCTAGATAACCATATTTTATGTTAACTTCTATTCTCCCATTAAATGAAGGACTCAATCTCATGATGACATTACAAGGATAGTGTATGTCTTGTCGTCGATGAAGTTGGATCTAAAGAGAATTGGGGCCAAATGCCTAGAACAATCCAAAGGATTATGGAAGAACATATTTTTAAGTCCTCAATTTCACTCTAAATCATGGCCATCGATTTTTTTTCAATTTTTCCCATATGTGGTTGTGGACATTTTTTCCCATATGTGATTGCGAATTCGCAACTTTGAAGCAAAGATGGTGGAGGACAATGCAAGGATTGTCCTATGTGAGGTCATGTAAAGGCATGCCAAAGATATTTTAGTAGTGGACAACAATCGATACAATGCAATGAAGTGATATAGCGTTCTTAATTGTATTCATTAAATACCAAATATGTGTATATACTACACAATGATCGTTATAAGATTATTTTTCTATTGTTGTGACAATACATAAAAATTCTTTTCTATCAACAACGATTCTCTCTAATCCCAAGCTTCACAACCCAAAATTGAAATCATTTGGTGAATCAATTGACAATTGATTTGTGCATTAAGAGTTTGTGTTGCCATAAGGATTTATTATGTAACATTTGTAATAGTGCATTGTTTTAGGGTTTTCTATTTGCCATCATTATTTCTTTTAAAATTGAGTTTGTTGAAACTCTCACATATTTTCCAATGGTTTTCACTATATTGGGTGGTTGTTAAATGTGTCCTAAGATTGTAATCAAAAGGAATTTGGTGAGTATAGGAATTGCATTTCCCCTTCAAGAGGGGATGTTTAATTGGTGCGTTATTTGAGTGCTAATTGGTTATCATTGAAAAGATTTGTTTGTGTAGAATGTGATGAATTAAAATACAAAAATAATTATTATCAAGTTACTATAGATACATAATGGCTTACCTTGTAATAGTCCTTCAAGTCTTTCAAATGCATTTATTTATTGCAAAAATGACTTGAAGGACTAGTACATGGTAAGCCATTATGGATCTATAGTAACTTGATAATCATTATTTTGTGTGCTTGAATAATGAAAATTTTGTTTGAATATCATCATTATCAAGCAATAACAACTTATTAAAGGGTGCTAGCTCAATGGTAAATCACCTGCCTAATTATAGGCAGGAGGTTGGTGGTTCGATTCCTCCGTACCCTATCATAAATTTGTGACTACAAAAATGACTAAATTCACATATATATATACAACTATTAGTAGCTAATTTATCGTATCTAGTCGAATTTAGCTTAGTCATTAATATGTTATCATCTAGTAGTTTATTTAGTCGTATATTTGGTCATTAATTGCTGCAATCAGCGACTAAATCAATGACTAAATCCATGACTAAATCAATGACTAAATCATTGAATATCAATGACTAAATAAATGACTAATAGGTCAAGCTATTAATGACTAGGTAAAATACGTCTAGCTATAAGATAATGGAAATTAGATACTATTAGTCGCCGACTCAAAAATAGTCGTTTATAGCCTGATTTTAGTCATTTTTTTAGTCATTAATTTCTGCTCCTAAAAATGTGAGGGAAGACGAAAATGTGCATGCATGACAGAATGGGCATACATTTTTGGGTGTTTCCTTTTAACACATGGATTTTCCCCAAAATTTCTCAAGGTTAAACATTCCCTCCCCCTATCCTTAGGAAATCATGCCCCCATCTCATTATTTGTTGCATTGACATAGCTGGTTGTAGGTTTTTAATTGAATTGCATATTTATATGATGTCCAAAATTATATATTGTGCTCAACTTAGCACCATAAACCGTAGGCATCAACCTTGATCACCTATACACAAAACATCAATCAATGGTAGGGCCTTGTCCTTGAGCTCATTGCCATGATTCCATACAATATTTACATCATATATATTTAATGAAAACGGGGTCAAAACTAGGGTGTTACATTCCCCTCCCCCTTCAACAATAATTTCCTCATTGCTTTACAAAATTGAACAAAAATGCTACACTGGTACTTCCTGCAGTGCTCTGCAGAATTGAAAAAAAATGGATGTTCCAATCGCATGGCATCCTCCAGCTCCCATGTATCCTCTTCAGAATTGTAGTGCTCCCATTGCACTTTTACCTTCCCTATGTCTCGGTTCCGAAGAATTGTGACCTCCCTATTGAGGATGCGCATTGGCACTATTTGGAATTCTCCCTCGGGTTCCACCTGAATCACATCCCAATTTATCACATGGTTAGGATCATGTACATGTATCTTAAGCAAAGAAACATGAAAAACATTATGAGCCCTAGTGCTAGCAGGAAATGCAAGTCTATATGCAACTGGCCATATTCTTTCAAGCACTTCAAACAGCCCACAGTATCTAGGTGATAGCTTGGCACAACTTCCAAGCTTCAAGGAACTCTTCTTTGCCCTCACTCTGAGGTAAACATGATCCCCAACACTGAACTCTCTGTTCACCCTATGCTTATCTGCATAGATTTTCTGTTTGTCCTGGGCTTCTTTCAGATTCTTCCTAATCTTTACAACCTCCTGCTCCATCTCGTTGAGCAATTCAGGACCAAGCACAACCGTGTTCACTGTATTGTCCCAAGTTACTACTGTCCTACACCTCCTGCCATACAAAGCTACATATGGACTCATCCCCAAGGATGCTTGTTGTCCATTGTTATAAGAAAACTCTACCAAGTGTAAATAATCTTCCCACTTGGTTTGTTTGTCCATCACATACATGTGAAGCATGTATTCAAGCACATGGTTGACTCTCTCTATTTTCCCATCGGTCTGAGGATGGTAGGAAGTGTTGAAATTCAGCTTTGTACCCAAATCTGCAAAAAATCCCTTCCAAAAATTGCAAGTGAACTTGACATCTCTCTCAGAGACTATTGCCTTAGCCAATCCATGCAATTTGAAAATCTCCTTCATGAATATCTTTGCAATGTCATCAGTCATATGCGTAGACTTAACTAGTATAAAATTTGATGCCTTTGTCAACTTGTCCACCACAACCATGATGGAATCATGTTGTCTCCAAGTCATTGGCAATCTTGTAATAAAATCCATGGAAATAACTTCCCATTTCCATTCTGGAACTGGCAAATGCTGCAACAAACTTGCTGGGTGTTGATTCTCAACCTTCACCTGCTGACATTTCATGCACCTTGAAATATATTCAGCCATGTCCTTTTTCATTCCTGGCCAAAAGTATTGCTTTCTAGTTGTAGCAATTGTCTTCTAATATCTTGGGTGTCCAGAATCGGAGCTTGATGGATCTCATCCATCACAAACCTCCTCAAATATGCTACATTTGGAATATAAATTTTGTTCTTATAAGTAAGGATTCTATCTTCTTCTAATTTATATCCCTCATACTTCTTTTCAAGGCTTTGCTACTGCAACTTGTCTTTTACCTACGCATACGATTTATCTTCAAAAACATGATTAACAATATGTTGTCTCAAATCTGACTAAAAACTACTAAGAGATGCCACATGCATACCTTGCACCTTCCTGATGAGTGCATCAGCTACCTTGGCTGGATAGTATTCTGGAAGGATACATCACTGAGTTTGTATTTGATACCAATAACTCATACAGCGAAATAGAAAGAGAGTTCTTCAACGGACCATGAGGTAGGTTCTTGTTGTCTTTACAATTATCTATTAAGATGCTTGTCTGCGAGAAGGGTATTCTGAAAATGCACCTCGATTAGTGGAACTCTGGTGTGCGGAGGTCGTGGACACTACAACGGAAGGGGGGGAGGCAAATGGTAAGATAAGGGGTAGATGGGTATGATTTCTGATGAGATTGTGAGGGTCGCCAAGGAAACAAGTGGTTGTATGAGGGGAGGAATAAGGTTTCGACAAGAGAAGAGGCAGAGGACAGGGGAAAGTCCTGCTGCGATCGAGATGTAAGGCCGCGGAGAAAAACCACATGGGACGAAGCGACCCTACATTAACGACAAGGACGAACAGACCCAGGCTACACCCAAGGTAGTGGTGAGCTTGAACCCCAATAGTAACATGTCCACACCTTCGCGCACTACTCCACCAACAGGTAGAAAAGTGCATTCTACGTCGACTTGTCCGACGTGCCAGCAGCAGTCTAGTAGTAGAGTACCATTTGGAGGAAGAAGGCCCAGAATGGCGGGCGATGAGATGAAGCTACCAATGTTCCATGGAAATGGGACTGATGACCCAGAACAATACTAGTTCTTGTGTGAAGCAGTATGGACTACCAGACAGATTGTGGACAATGATATCAAGAAAATCCAGTTGGAAACCACCCTCAGGGGCCGTGCACTTGAATGGTACATGAGATTCGTGCAGGTTCCTCAGGGAACCGTAGAAAAAACACTGAATCAGATCCAGGAAGGGCTATTCGAGTAATTTAAGAAACCCAAATCTGAGGCCCAGTATATTACAGAACTCAAAGAGAACAATCATTTTCTAAACAAAAATGTTTGGGATTTCGACCAACGATTTAAGACGTTGATGGCTCGAGTTAGCTTCAAAATGAGCGATGTTCAGCATAAGGAGTGGTTCATCACTACACTGGTCTCATACATCAAATAGTCGTTAATGCAGTAAAAGATCGCGACACAGAGCGAGGCCCTTAAGATCGCGATGAAGTTAGAAGCATTGCCGATTGGGGAGACTGCAGCTGGCATGAACCAGAGTCAGGAGCAGCTAGAAAATTTGACACTCCAGCTGAAAGATATCAAGAAGGCAAAGGAATAACATGATGACCTATGGTGCACACAGTGTCATGTGGATGTACACACGAAGGACACATGTCCTACTTTTTGAAATTATATGCTCTTAGGAGCACCTAAACCATTGAGTTGCGTTGGTGTGCCATGGTGTCCCGTATGTCAGGTATGGGAATCGACATGAAAACTGTAGCTACATGCAGAAGATGGTTACAAAGGCAGAAAGTTTGTATTGCAGCTTTTTTCACTCAGTAGGGCACGAGGAAAAATACTGTCGATATTATGACCTGTTTCAAGAGAAAACATATGATTTATACCTTGTGAAGGGAGAGGATCCCCTTGTGATCTATCACTCACAGACTCAGCCAGAGATGGCGTAGCAAACATCCCATGTGTAGTATACACCACGTCCGCCAATGCAGTTTATTCTGTCATAGCCGCAGTTTGTGGCACAACCGTTGTTTGCACCGCAACCACAGTACAATCAATTGTCGATCGCTCATCCTCAACCGCAGTATGTTCAAGCAGCACACTACATTCAGCAGCAACCGAATCCCCCACAGCAGCTAGCCTAACCACAATATCAGCAAGCAGCTACACCATAGTACCAACCACAAGGAGGATTTCGAGCAGGATTTAGGGGGCGAGGAGGAGGCTTCGGAGGAGGGGGAGGATGAGGTCAAGAATCAATCCAGTGTTATACCTATGGAGTATTTCGGCACTACCAGAGGGAGTTTCCTCATGCACAATGTACATACTACGCAACAAGCGAGCATAATGTTGAAAATTTCCCTCAATTGATTACGAAGTGGTAAGCCGAAAACATCCCTTAGTTGCAGAACCAGTCATAAAACAAAAACCAAGTATAGAACCAGCAGCCAGTACATAATCAGACTCAAAATATGCCTACGAACCCACCGTCGAATCAAAATACACCCCTGAGCCAAGCTCAGAACCAGAATCAACGACCAACAGTTACGACGATTCTAGCAGAACCCAGAGCCTTGGATGTTGACATTGTTGTTGTCACTCGTGCAGGTGCAGCGATCGGAGAAGATGGACCCCGTCAACAAGTTCGGTTTGCTGGGAAGAAAAATACAGCATTTGATATTGTGACAGAGAAATATACCTTCTTTCAAGCCAAGCATGCAATCAGGAGAAATCCAGGTAAGTCACCTGTTGTTGAAATTCCATCTGCTTTTGATCCTTCTGTAGAGGTAGGACCATAGCGACAGCATGGTACTTTGCAACAATTTTTTGAGAGATGTCTATCACTAGTTGGAGATCCCAAGGATCTTGTTGATATTGAGAAGTTGTTATACCACCAGAACAAGATTTTGAAGGATTCTGCAGTGAATTCCCTCCATAATAAAAAGACAGATAAAGAGATGAGAATGAACATCTAGATTGAAGACTATGAATTCGACTCAGTTATTTTGGATATTGGGTCGGATGTGAATATTTTGACCAAACAGACTTGGTAGCTCATGGGAAAGCCAACGTTGGGATGGTCCCATGTGCAACTGTGACTCTCAAACCAAGCCAAAGTTCATCCTATTGGCCGCATCTCGAACCTGGTCGTCAATGTTGAAGGTATGAAGACATATGTTGATTTTGATGTTATTATGGTATTTGACGGTGGAAGCTCCTATCCCACACTGTTGGGGATTGGATAAGCCAATGATAGCATGGAATTTATCAATTTTAAGAAGCAGGTTATGACATTCCAAAACCAAGATATCAGGGTCATTGCTCCCATGGACCCTCATGAAGGACGTCGATATATTGAACCTATCAAGGATGAAGTTGGTAGAGGCTGGGATTATGCCTACAATATCTCCAAAGACTATATCAGCCCTACCATCGATGGTGAACTCAGATGGCGTAAGCGCTATCTTTGCGTCCTCTAATTCTTATGATGCTTTAGAAAATTGGAAAAATCGGTTGCATGAGGTGTCTTTTAGAAAGTATGGACTGGTCATGCAATCCCTACGTCGCATTGTGACTGAGATTATTGAGTTGCCGATCTATGAGGGGCTACCAGAGTTGTCCGGATTCCTCAAAGAATTTGAAGAAAAAATGTTTGAACCATAGAGGTTGTTGGCGCTAGAAGAAGCATTGAATGCCACCCCAGCACGCTGGTGGGAAACTCACAAGCAGATAATTCATGAATGCGCACAATGTCGACGATTGATGATGGTGTGCTTCGGTGATTCAAAGATCTATCACGCTAGGATATATGATGGGAAAAATGACCCCACCGGTCATTTGAGGGAATGTTAGGCCTTGTGGGCTTCGTGACCCAAGGATGAGTGGGTGCATGCTTTTGTTCATACTTTGGATGAGATGCCTAGATCTTGGTATGTAGCAGCAGAACTGCACAGAACCATAACTACCTGGGAGGAGCTGTCGCTTTGCTTTGCGCAGAATTTTATTTTCTGGGATGCTAACCCTGAGGTCCACAATGCACTCCAACTCATCTGCGATGTAGTATTGAATGTTGTCCCAGTTGCATACCCTGTATATACGCATGTACAGTGTCATATGAAATCCATGATGACATGTTACAATCTATCTGGCGAACCTGAAGATGACGATGACATGCAGAATGTCAATATTCCAGAATCAGAAGGAAGTCACGATGTTGCAGAACCAAACATACCAACTGACCCCATGAATCAGCCACTAAAGATCAGAAAGGTTAATATTGGGACGGAAGAGAACCCAAAGTTTGCTAATATTGGGGACTATTGGTACGATGAGACAATGGCACAAATCACAGATCTGTTGCATGAGTTCTAGGATCTCTTTCCGACACAGTTCTCAGAAATGAAAGGGATATCAAGGGATCTAGGGGAGATGAAAATCCCGTTGAAACCAAATTCAAAACCTATGCAACAGAGACCGTATTGAATGAACCCGTGATACAAAGAACATGTCAAGGATGAGCTCGACCGTATGTTGGACGCTGGAATCATCGATCCTGTCGAAGAATCGGAATGGATAAGCCCTATGGTGGTATAAGACAAGAAGACTAGAGAGGTTCGCATTTGTGTCAACCTGAGAAAGTTGAACGATGCCTGCCTGCATGATCCTTTTCCAACTCCCTTTACAAATGAGGTCCTTGAAGGAGTAGGCGATCAGGAGATGTACTCCTTCACAGATGGCTTTTCGGGGTATCACCAAATCCGAATCACAAAGGAAGATCAGCATAAGACCACATTTGCATTGAATTCAAAGAAGTGCATTTTTTGTGTGCCATTCAGAATGTTGTTAGGGAACATAGGATGCAAGCAAAGGTTGTTGCTTGACCCTATGAAGATCGCGCTTATCCTTAGCCTGCCACCACCAACAAATGTGAAGATGCTTCATGCGACACTAGGACACACGGGGTACTATCACAAGTTCATCAAAGGATATGCTGCGATCACTTCCCCTATGTAGAAGCTGTTAAAGAAGGATGTCGTATTTGAGTGGAATCAAGAGTGTCAGGGAAGCTTCGACACACTGAAGGCCAAGACGATGTCGGTGCCTATACTTGTATTCCTCGACTAGAACAAGAAATTCCATATCCATGTCGACGCCTCTTCTATGGTGTTGGGGGTAGTACTTACGCAACCTGGTGAGTGCGACCTAGATCATCTGATCGCATTTGTGAGTAGGAAACTGTATTTTGATAAAAGGAACTACACAACCACTGAGAGAGAGGGCTTGGCCATGGTTTACGCACTACAAATGTTTAGGCACTATATGTTCGGCGGTCACTTCAAAATGTTCACGGACCATTCTACTTTGCAATATCTGGTCAATAAGCCTATGTTGGGGGGGAAGATCTGTCGATGGCTGCTACTTTTCCAGAAATTCGACTTTGAGATAATTGTGAAGCCAGGACGATTGAATGCTAGTCCTGATCATCTGTCCCGCATCGAGACCGGCGAAGAACCTACCAATATTGATGATGGATTTCTTGATGTGTAGCTGTTCAGGGTTGAGATCACAAAAGACCATTATGCCCCAATAATTCAGTTCTTGGCAACTGGAGTTTCCCCAAAGGACCTATCGACCAGTCAAAAGAAGAAGCTTGTAGTGAAGGCTTCTGATTTCCAATGGATTGCTGGGAAATTATACAAATTTGGACCAGATGAAATCTTGCGACGATGCATCTTACCGCATGAGCAAGGACCTATTCTAGCAAAGGCACATGCAGGGATCGCGAGAGGCCACTATGGAGGAAGGGATACTACGTGTAAGGTGTTTCGCGCCAAGATATGGTGGCCTACTTTACATAATTATGTGGCAGATTATGCGCGGAATTGCGATGTTTTTCAGCATGTTGGAAAACCATCATGGTGAGATGAAATGCCACTTGTGCCATAGGTAACCCTACAACCTTTTGATAAATGGGTCGTGGATTTTGTGGGTCCAATTAATCCACCAAGAAAAAGGACTGGTGCGCAATACATCATTATGGAAACTATCTATCTGACGAGGTGGGTGGAGGTTGCGCCAATTGTGGACTACACTACTGCGATGGCAGCAAAGTTCATATTCGAGAATATTGTGACACGGTTTGGATGTCCCGGGATATTGATGAGTGACCAGGGCATGCACTTTATCAATCAAACGGTGAGAGCACTAACCGAGGAGTTGTAGGTGCATCATAAGAAAAGCACACCATACCATCCGCTGGAGAACGGGATTGTCGAGGCCTTCAAAAAAATATTGGAAACCGCACATAAAAAGGTATGTAATGCTAATCACGATGACTGGGATTTGAAAATTCTAGCGGTACAATGGGCATATCGCACCACTTGTAAAAGGGTTACAGGACAGACACCGTTTAAATTGTCATATGGGAAAGAGGCAGTCATGCCTATGGAATACATTGTTCCTAGTTTGCGTATTGTTGCTGCAACTGGCATGGATGATGCGAAAGGACTAGAGGAGCACATCTCACAGTTGATATAGCTTGAAGAGGACCGCTTTATCACCGGCTTCCACCAGCGCATCGAGAAGGATCGACAGAAGGCGTGGCATGATCACCACATTAAGAGCAAGCAGTTTACACAGGGATATTTGGTATTGTTATATGACAATAAGTTCATGAAGCATCCCAGTAAGTTATAGATGCACTGGTTACGCCCGTATCTTGTTCATTCAATTACTTTTGGGGGTGCAGTTCAATTACAACAATTAGATGGTGCGATGCTACCGAAACTTGTGAATGGAAGCCACTTGAAGCCCTATCAGATGGGGCATGAGTCGTACAATTCTTGAGGCACTGTGCAAAAGCAAAAAAAAAATGGGGAGGCCCACACAAAAGGGGCCATATTGGGTCAAGGAGTTAGCAGCGCGTAGCCAAATAGCCATGTAGAATAGTTAAGAGGGGGTCGCACGAGAGCAGGACGATGCGCCGAAGGAAGAGAGTTATGCCAAGGTGGTCGGTCAGATGCAGGCGATACGATAGGAAACAATGGCGCATCCACAGGGTCGCCACTGGACAAAGGGACGAGGTTGCATGACATACGGTCACCAGGAAAGAGTGTCTCGCACTGTACGGAAAACTTAGTGACAGTGACCGGATTTCATGTCATCACAGTTATCAAATCAAACGTCAAAATGGTAGTCAAGGAAATAAACGACGACACGGTTAATGTCATTAAGTAATGATAGCAGAACTGAATGATAGAGTGGCAGAATTGACGGTGTATTTAGCACACGTATGAAGGATCTCGTCATAATAATGCCTTGAGTAAGTCATGATGGCATCTACGTCGAACAGGGGTTTTATAAGTTGAGGACCGGTAACTGTCTGCAACTCATTTTTGAAAGTACTGCACTGAGTTAGGTTGCAGAAGAGTTGGGTTAAGTTGTTAGAGGGAGCTCCACTGTGTAAGGTCAAGGTGGTTGAAAGAGCAATGCAGACCTCCCTGGATATTGGGCAGCATGTGAGTGAGAATGTTGTCCCCATAGAGGTTGATGAACAAGTTATGTGTAAGCGAGTTAGTTAGATCGAGATAGAGGTCTTTGTCGAATTCATCCTTGGCTATGTTTCTCCGAGATGGTCTAAGGAACCAATGTAGGAAATCACAAGGAATCCGGATGGGACCAGAGTTCCTCCTACACTTGACGAAGTCTGCAGGAACAGGGAAGTGGTTCCTTCATGCAGCGTTGGATGAGCGTGGAAGGACCAAGTGGGAAGATGTGGGTTGAGGCTTAATGCAAGGAAGGACCAAGTGGCCAAATATGGCCTAAACCAGCCTACACAGAAGGCCCACACGGGCAAAAGCTCGGCTCTAGACTGGACCGACAACCACTTTGCGAAGAGCGACAACAACCGGAGAAGGAGGTGGTCTTTGTCGAAGTTGGAGTACAATGGCATCTCCTGTTAGATATAAGTCCATAAGTTTGATTGCATCCATTGTAGTAGACATCCAGGAAGCGGTTGCGACCAGAACTACGAGTTGGCAATGCACATGTGGCAATTTCTACTTTTCAGGATCAAGGAAGACACCATTGGCAGCTGACGTGGCTCGAGGACGAGCCACGAGACTGTGTTGGGGGCCTGTTGGTAGGGGTTTGGGTAAGTGAGTTGTGCAGCACCTCAGAGGCTGCACAATCTCACGTGACACCACACAGGACCAAATCCACGCGATAGATAGAAGAATAACTGTTTTTGAAATTTCTTATGTAATTTTGTACCATTTGACCAAAATTTGCGGATATAGGTCACTAGTTTGTTAGAAGTTTGTCAGAAGTTAGTTAGAAGTGGACCTTAGATGTAAAGGCGCAAGCCTATATATAGAATTAGAACTGCAATTGTAGAAGAATAAGGGATGAGAGGAGAGATATCGTATCATTGAATTATTGTGTAGCATCATAGAGGTGAAAGATCAAGTGATCTGTCTGTTTTTGCGATCTATTTTGTGATATTGTCACTTCATTTTTTTCTTGAGCAGTTTTGGCTTTGTCTATGTCGACCAGCTCTTGAATCTTGGGTTGTGATCAGTCTCCTGCTATGGAAAAGTACTGTATGGCGTGGATCTGTTGCGCAGAAGTAATATGACATGACGGATGTTTCCCTAAATTGATCTTGTCTCTATTTCTTTCCTATCTTTATGTGCTGCGATGTCAATGATGAATGTTTATTGAATCTGTTATATGAATGAATGTTACTACTGCGATGAATAAGTAAATGATGCGACTTGTTAACGATCCTCTAGTTATGCTGATAGATCTGTGATGAATGATGTGGTTCTGATTAACTCTCTTTGAAGAATCTAATGGTTATATTGTTTAGTTGTTGATGCCCCACCCTCCCTTCTTACTGCCAGAAAATTGGTTCCGACAACTCTCCCTCGACATCTTGGGTGAGACTTCATCCACTCTGTGGGTGTTGTTGGGCAGGGTCAAACCTGTCTGGTCCGGTGCTCAAGGAGATCGCGCTAGTTGGACGTCGATAGAGTGGGAACCCCTGTCGATGAGGCTTTGTTGGTGGGTTTCTCCAACACTGTTGATTCAAGTTAGAAGGTTTGAAACCTTTCTTCCTTTGGTCAAACTTCTCATTTTTCTTGTACTTCCATGTCTTATGATAATCAAGTTTTCCTTTGCTTTGTTCATATAAATACTTAGCTTTCCTTATCACTTCTTCCAAAGTTCTAGGTTCATAAAACTCAATTTTGTCTTTGTAAGACTGAGGAAATCCACTTAGGAAACATTGGATTTTCACCTTCTCATCTTTGATGTACCTGACATACCTCAACAGTTCTAAGAAATTATTTGCATACTCTTCCATGGTCTGTTGTCCCAATCTTAGTTCATGGAACTCTTGATCTTATCATCATAGTACCTGTTAGAGAGGTACTTCTGCTTGAAATACTTCTGGAACAGTTTCCACACAATCTTTCTTTCATTAATCTTCTTCACTTTCATGAAGTGCTCCCACCATATGGATGCCCTTCCAATCAAATTGAAGATGACTACTCTAGCCTTCACATTTCTTTAATAGTCTTGGACTTGGAAATATTTCCTCATCCCAAGAAGCCAAGCTTCAGCTTCTTGACCATCCTTTATCTCACCATTGAAGGTAGGAGGCCTTTCCTTCTTAAATTCATCACATGAACGGTTCTGGTAGCGCCTCTTTCTATTATTCTCGCGAGAAGAAGAACTTGAACCACCCGTGGATCTCTCAGAGTCAAATGGCCCACTAGGAGATCTCTTTCTTCTTCTAACAGTGCTCTTACTTCCTTCTGGTCGCACTGCCTGGTCCCCAGAGTTCATCCGCCTCTGAATGTCTGTCAAAATTTGCAACATGGATGCATTCAGCTGATTCTGCTTCTCCATATCCTTAACCAATCTTTCATTATCTTCCCTATGATATTTCATCTCCACCCTTAGGCTTCTCATGGTAGCGGCAAAATCTAGAGGAGTATCTTGAAACCTCCTCCCATTAGACTCTGTCTCAGGATTTCCAACTCGAACATTACCCCCCATAGCGTCTTCCTCGTATTCATTGGGGTTATGTGCATCATCGCACATGTCGGTTCTCATGGCTCATCCAAACCAACTTTACCGAACTACACAATATTGAATGTTTCCCTTTGAAGGTGACCATAATTTTGCAAAATGTGTTAATAAACAAAAATTGTTAGCTGCATAATAAAACCATAAGTAAAAACCATTTACCAACAGCTTTGTTAACTATTCAACTTGGCCCATCAATGCCCAATGCTACATCTCGCAGCTATGATACCACACTGTCATGTCCCCTCCCCACTGTCACGTCCCCTCCCATCCACCAGAGAGAGAACGCAACCATAACTACTCGCTCTGATTGTTGCAGGTGCATCTAGCTCGAAGTTCAATCTATTTACCACTATGTAAATTCTTTCACTTCCCAATAGTAGAGAAATTGATCCTGTCACGGATCCATTCCATGATATATGAACAAAAAATATCAGAGGAGATCGAACAGGGGAGAAAATCGCGACGGAAATCGACGGTCACAATCTGTTCCACATCTGGCAACAGATCAGCGGCTGAGAATAAACCCGCAAAAATCAACGGTGCGGAAACCTTAAATCTGCGGAATCGAGGAAATATGGAAATTATGGTCCCGCATCCCGCATGTGGAATAGACCGTTGCAGAAATAGAGATTATGGAGTCACATCCCGCATGCAGAAAGCAGAGTTGCGGAAGGAAAATCTGCAGGGAACAAAATTTACAGAAGGACATTTTCGCATCCCGCATCCCTCAAGTTGCGGAAAGAAGAGTTGCGGAAGGAAATTCAACCTGTTAACAGAATGCTATGGATAGATTTGATCATTCAGGACATCACCAATACGATCATCTAAGTCCCATAACGTAATTTAAGGATGTATTGAAAGAAAACATATACAGATGCATACTATTGCAATTATAGAGCGGAAGCAATTCATCCATTCAACATATTAAACATGTTCATCATTTTACATCAAGCAAATGCAGATGCAGAGATTAACACAGAGATACTTATCTTTGAAAGAATTTTGTCCCGCAACTAGCTACGTCGCTGCAACGTTCCACCCAACCATAGGCCACCCCCAAGCTGGGCATGATTCCCACAAGGAATAAGGAACACTAGCAGGCTCACACATAGCCAAGAATACAACAAAACCCAGCCAAGCCAACACAGTTGGGTTTATCAGGCTGCAAACAAACAAGTCAATATACTACTGGGTTTATCAGACTGCAGTCAGTCAAGCCAACATTCTCATTAAGGACCAGCCAAGCCAACTAACACATGGGTTTATCACGTTGGGAAGACCTGGAAAGCTTGAACCGCTAAGCTAGTGAGCTCAACCACCGAGCTATGGACACCTGCACTAGATCGGGCTTGGCTTCTCAAACATCTACACACCCAACACAAGGAAGCATCCCCTTCTCTGCTACACAATCCCTCAGGCTATGCCTTCAATTCCAGTGTTGTTCAGGGTGTGCAAAGAAGAAAACCAGCCCCTCTAGATCTATTTGTGAGGTTGCTTCCTACGCTAGGTTTATCAAGCTAGTTCAGACCCAATCCCACTCCAAACTAGTTTATACCAAGGAAAATATATGCACACACAACAAACCACAATGTCAACACAACATAATAGTCTTCCACTCACTTTGTGATAGAGGAGACCATTGCACAACAACACTGAGGATACCACAGACAAACAACTCAGAACAAAACATGGTTCTGCAAGCAGGACAAACACACAACGCGCATGAACATAATGGAATCGAGAATGATCAGAATGGACCACAGCGTTTTGGTGAGAGCTAGATGATGGACTGGGCATGGACAACGAGGAAAAAAAACTGAAAACATGAAGGATGGATGGTCAAAACGTCCTCCGCTACCCAAAACGTGAGGGAAGGCGAAAACATGCATGCATGAGGGAATGGGCATATGTTTTTGGGTGTTTCCTTTTGACACATGGATTTTCCCCAAAATGGCTCAAGTTTAAACATTCCCTCCCCTTATCCTTAGGAAATCATGCCCCCATCTCATTATTTGTTGCATTGACATAGGTGGTTGTGGGTTTTTAATTAAATTGCATATTTATATGATGTCCAAAATTATATACTGTGCTATACTTAGCACCGTAAACCATAGGCATCAACCTTGATCACCTATACACAAAACATCAATCAATGGCAGGGCCTTAGCCCTGAGCTCCTTGCCATGATTCCATACAATATTTACATCATATATATTTAATGCAAACGGAGTCAAAACCCCAGTGTTACAATCATTCTATCTTTGTGTGATTTCTCACTATCTGGCCGTGGTATTTGAGCTCATTATGAGCCTTTGGCCTAGGTAGACATTACTTCATAAATGTGATATGACACATTCTCTACACTTCAAGGCATTTATGAACATTTTTTTGGTTTTGTAAAGTCTCTCATTTTTTGGTTTTGTAAAGTCTCTCATTTTGCTGCAGCCACTAAGATCAGCTAGACTTGCTCACACCTGTAATGAGTTAGTCATTTGGTCTTTTGCACAACCCTAATTGTAGGAATTCTGATTTTAACTATTGCAATAGAAGTTGAAATTCTACCGGCTATGAATCTTTAAGAAATTTTCAAAAAGTGTAAAAACATTGCTAGATTTTACAGAGTGTGGTTTACTGAGGTTTTCATATCACCTGATTTCATTTCTACACTTAAAATCATCATCGAACAAACAACAACAAAAAATACAAGATTTTGTGACTTACTTAAAATCAACGGAAAAGTAAAAATCGTCCCCTAGTTACTGTTACCTATGCACTTGCGCCTGCTGTCTTCGGCGTATTGATTATTACCTCTGCACATTATCATTCAAACCGTTAGATCTCCCTCCATGAATGTACCTCTCAACTGTGTGTGTCCTTGCAGACCATTTTTGTGGTCCGCGTGTTCCCATTCTTCTACACTACACACACATTTTTGTGGTCCGCGTGTTCTCGTTACTCTTGAATAGTCACTGTTTGTAACGTATTATTCTGCCACAAGTTTGGTGAACCTTTGTGAATCTTCTCAAACTGGTTTCCACGTCACCTTCATCTCGGTTGCCCTACTCATAGTTTTCTATTGAAGACCAGCTCCTTTTACTTACTGATGAAAGTCAACAGGTACAGGAAAAGATGCATTTTTCACTCTCCACGGACATCGATCTCGAACGATATATGAGGTCCTATGCCTTATGGTGTGATTTCCTACGTAGTTGCAGTATGATATCTGTTTGAAGAGATGGGTGTGTTTTGTGTTATTTTCCTACTCGATTTATTGTTTCTGGTTATTCACGTTGTGGAGACTACATTTGTGGAGTTGTGCGTGAAGACTCTTGTGAGTGTTGCATGGAACTATTGCCTCCACGAACTATTGCCCTCTGGGCTCTCTCTTGATTGAGTACTATTGCTCAGTGGTGCGATCCTCCTTCATGGTGTCTCTCTACGTAATGAAAGCATGACACTCCATCTCTTTGGTGCCGGTGACTATTGAATACCTGCATTGATGACTGTATTATCATTGTATGAAGCGACCATTTTGACGCGAAGACCATTGTGAAGTGACATGACTACTACGACCTTCCTTGTGTGAAGGAGTTGGTGAGTGATGAATGGTATAGCTGCGTTGGGAAGACCATCGAGAGTTGCGACCTCAGTCATTGAAGAGATGCAAGCTCCCCAAAAACCCTAATTTTGGTGAATGGTGATATTAGTATCATTTCTGCAATAATTAATTGTTTGTTGGTTGTGCTTCATAATACTGCATAATACATTACAATTTGAAAACCCTAATTTGTGAAGCCAGACATCCATGAAGACAACTGTGAACTTGAATCTGCGAGTTTGAGGTAGTTGTTATGTGTTTCTCCACCTACGAAATGCTGAGACTGCTATTTGAGTGGTGCTACTCCATTGAAGGTTAAACGTTCTTCCCAGATAGTGGTTGGAGATGAGTGCTGTTGTTCAAGCAGATAAGAAACTATTCCAGATGGTCATGATGGGCGTGCCTTCACACTTAAGGCAGAAAACTTTAGAAGTTTAGTGTGAATGGAAGGTGACTTTGGATGAAGCACTCAGTTTTGGTAAGGTCGACAGCTCCCAGTTTCCAAGCGATGACATGCAGATCAACTCATCTGGACAGATGTCAAAGTTCTTTCTGCGTTTCGCAAAGTGAAGACTATCGTATAGTGAATTTGGAATTCATCTTATGAGGTGAAAAGTACTATTTAAAGATTATTGTGGACTCTCTTGAAGTCTAATCCTTGGAGCAGTGGGGTATGCACTCTATTGTGGAAGAGCCGCATTGGGATCTCTCTATTACTGCATAGAGACTGTTTGCATCTTTTTATGGAAGAACTGCGTTGAAGAAGTGTGCCATTCCTTGGCTACCCAAAGTGACCCGCGAAACCAAAACCTGAATTTCATAAGGTGTTTAGAATGGAGATGTGATCTCTCTTCTTTGCTACGATGAAGGGTTGAAGACTGATGTGATTATTGCTTGAATACTATCATGGTGCCGTTGGTGGAGCAAGCCCTTGAAGACTACCCTCTCCTTAGAAGCTTCAACCCTAATCCTGTGATGATCATTGACGCTTCTATCTCTGCGTATTGAAGTTTGAATACTAGTGCACTATGAAGATTCTTAACTAAGCTTTTAATTCAAAGCATAGAGTGTTTGCATAATTCTTAGTTTATGTGCTTGAAAAATGTGCTACGAGGCTTGTAAAAG
The DNA here is from genome assembly GCA_001517045.1 of Pseudotsuga menziesii. NCBI lineage: Eukaryota > Viridiplantae > Streptophyta > Pinopsida > Pinales > Pinaceae > Pseudotsuga > Pseudotsuga menziesii. The sequence goes on from LPNX010702698.1 coordinate 1,178,238, forward strand.
GTTTCTTATTGAAGAAGATAATTGAAACACTCGATGTGAAGCATCCTATGCTGTGTTGCTCTAGCTGCATGGAATAAAATTGGAGAAGTTTCTAGAGATTTGTAGCCCTGGCAAATTGATTGATGATTGGAATCTATGTGTCATTCCTAATGGTCACCTTGGCGTTGTTGTTTATTCAAGAGCAATTGTTCAACATTGTAATCTATGCAAATGGTTGGGTTGTTCTTGGGTTGTTGAACAGCCAAAATTATTGGCTATATCTGTACTGATCAATTCAAGCATGTAATTAGTTTGTAAGAGGAAGAAGAGAGAATTGTTTTTCATTGTGCTTTCTTTTGATTTGCAATAAAAGTGGATGAGCTCCATCATTCAAACAAGAAACAAAGAAGATACCTTTGCACAATCTGATCTTTGGATTGATTGACAAAGATGTTATTTCAAGAATTAAAAACATATTTGGACTGCATTACCAAAGAAAACAACTTGAAGAGACTGTTATTGCTTCCTTGAAGACTCCATTAAAAGACTAGTGAAGGATCCAAGAAAATTTGCAGCTTGTTGTTATAGCTGCTCCAAAATAAGCAGTTGGGGAAGTAGATGGCCAACATTCAAGAACTAAGGTATAACATATTCACCATTTCAATTAGGAGTGTAACTTGCAAACTATGGTGTGATTGTAAGTTCTAGTGCATTTTGTTTTGGCACTTGCATGTGTATTTTTGTATAGTACCAAAACCGAAGACAAGTTGTATTCTATGTTGTATGTGGGTGCAATTTTTACTACACCCGTCACTTTTTAAATTTGAATGTGACGAGTCTTATTTGTAAAGAGTGGACTTGCAAGAATCCATATGAACTCTATGTAGATGAAGCATGCATCCTCTTGTAGATGAAGCATTTTTCTCTTCCTAGAATTCTCCTCTCTTATATGATAGGGGAGAACATTATGTTAGGCTTCAAGTAAGCCTTCGAAGCTTCCTTCATAACAAGATCCATAACTAGATTCATATGCCACATTAATTGATGTAGAAACATAGACAGAAGATAACCATGCCACATAGTACTCATGTGTTTTGTGTCTAGTGTTGACACCTTGAGACTCTCCTCTCCTCATGAATTTGTTTGTGACTAGGGAATGAAGACCGTGAGAAAAAAGCAAGTGATATCAAGCCAACTTAAAACGCCATGTTCAACTAAGCTCCAATTGGTTGGTGGTCATCCTAAAACCACAGGTTTAGAGAGCACCTTCAATTTGCAAAAGACGCTGAAATATTCTAGCTAACATGCTTGGAAAACGATTGTCAAGATGGAAATGTTTAGCAAGTTATGGTTACTCACTTCCTATTTCATCTCTCCACATGGTTCTTGGTCATCATAAAGACACCAATTCAATATAAGACTTCAACCTCATGTTGCTTCTGCAAAGAACCTTTGAGCCTTCATGCCAAGTTCAGACAAAAGCTTTGAGCGTTCGTGCCAAGTTTTAGACAAAACCTTTGATCCTTCTACTATCCCCTTTGTTGTTGGTTAACTAAAACCACATATTCAAAGATCACTTGTATTAGCAGAAGACAATGCAATCTTCTATCTAACTTGAATGGCAATTTGAATTGTCAAGATGGAAATGTTCAACAAGTGGTAGCTGTCCACTTCCATTTATTCAGCATTCTTTTTTTTTCTTGGATTCATATATTCCCTTCTGATTAAGAGGCGGGAGGGGGGGGGGGGGGGGGGGGGGGGGGGTGTTGTTCAGGAATAAACACCTTATAACCGAAGGTCTGGGGTTACCAACGTACTCTTAAAACTTGCGGGCAATCAACTTTAAAGTACAGAAAGGAAACAAGAAGATAGGATGGACTCACCCAATTCACTACGGTTGATCCAAGCTTTGTCTTCTCCCGCTCTGCTTCTCCTCCAAAGCTTTCAGGGATGTTTCTCCTTCACCTGTAAAGAGCAAATCCTCCAAGTGCAAGCTTATACATGTATATAGGACAAGTTAGATAAACAGTATATAGAGTGCTTAATCATAAATATTCATCAAACCATGATACATGAAAGATATTCAACACACATTTGGAATAAGGATTCTCTTTATTGACAATAGTGAAAGAGTTAAGGTTACAACCCAACGCCGGAAACAAGGACTCCTCTACAACCAAAGAATTCTGAGTTCTTCTGCTTCAAATACTTCTGAATAGATACCACCAGCATAACTTTGCTCGCCAAGTATGATTCATTAATGCCCTCCCTAAGGCCTTTATTTATACTTAGTGAAATAAGGCAGTTTCGAAGGTTGAGGAGGTTGAGATAGTTAATATAATTATTGTTTAGGGCTTAACAAATCTCAAATAATCACGATTTATTATTTTTAATGTCAAGGGAAGGCGTACGCGAGTATTGATACTGGAAACCCGCGTATGATACGCGAGTTGCTATAAGGGAAACCCGCGTACAGATCTGTATGCGGGTTGCAATGACAAATACTCGCGTACAGTATGCGACATGCTATAGGAAAAGTCGCGTATGTACGCGGGTTGCTTATAGGCAAAGTCGCGTACAGAAATTGACATATGAAAAGTTAAAAATGGCAAGCTGGATGGATAGTGAATGTATTTCATAACATGCCCATCTATAGTGTTTTAGGCAACCTTCAATCCATAAATGTCCTTTTGTGCGCCAACATAGTAAATGTCGGCACTCAGACGGAGAAGTGCCATTTGGGTTGATAACAAATGCCCCCTAAAGTGTGAGGTCAGAGGGAAGCGATGGCCGAAATACATCATAATCTTAATCTTTGGAGAACTCAGAAATCTAATGGAGCATAGGTAGTACCTGAAACAAATACATAATAATGTCATATACAAAGTCATATCTGAGGATGCTATGTTCAACATACTAGAACACTAGCTCCTTTACAATATTTGAGTACATCATATGATACGGGTACAAGACCACGTATATTACAAAGGTGGATCGAAACCACAATATACAATAATGATGATTCTTCAAAGATCTGGAAGCTGTGTACATAAATGGAACATAATATTGCGTAACTTAGTCCATATATGAGGAACTAAGGTCTTCATAAGCAATCCCAAAGAACCAGTACAATCCAAGCCATGTGAATAAATGTAGGCTGAAGTCCAACATGAAATGGATTCAACAGTTTGTCAATCAATAGGTGATAATCGACAACCGAAGCAAAGGAATTCACCAATAATGGAAGTGAATCCTGAGGTACTATCGTCAAAACTCTAGGTCTTCGTTGTCAGGAAGTACTGAAGCAGAACCATACTGTGATAAGGAAGGCAATAGATCCTCCAACGGATCACAAGAGTGACTAGGAACTCGGCAAAGGAAGGGAGACATAAGAGATAACAGATATAACAATGATGGGATCAAGATAGAAATCAAACATTGAGTGAAGTCCTTGAACAGTGAGCACGACACAGAGATGAGCCAAGGTAGCTTTTGACTTTATAGATAGAACGACTAGACTTATTTGTCATGTAGGAGACATAATCAGATTCCCTAGGTATAACAGACAAGAGGAGGAGTAATAAAATCGAAGTATTAGCTGAACTGAAAGTGAACACTGAGACATGGGTATCGGAGAAAAAAGAGAGTGCTATGTTCAAGGATGACATGTTGCCACTTACTGAAAACAACAGAAAACTTCTTCCTTACCTTCCCTGTTAAATTTTAACGAGTCCAGGAAAGTCAACTCAGATCTCTCTTCATTTTTTAACAAGCTTGAAGAGAAGAAAATAATGCTTGATAGTGTCACTGATTTGTGGATTTAATGAGCCTGAACTAGTACATGCTCAGCTGGTGTTTTCACATTTAGAGAGTCTGAAAAATCCAAAGAAGACTCCATGCGGGTCCTTTTTCATCCAATTTAGTCTCCTGAGGCCGGAAAAGTATAAAACATACCACAGAAGAACTCTCTTAACTTCCGTAGAAGAAAAGGTGAACCTTTTTCGTACTTAGTCAGGGAGGTCCGAAAAAGGTTAAATTACCACCTACCCAATGCTCCTTCCATAACAGCATAAATAGCTTGAGTTGTACAAGTGTGAAGGAAAGCAAGATCACTCGAAAAGATCCATTTGAGTATGAGAAATGGGGCTTACAACAATAAACTCGTTGCTTTGTTCTTTAGTGTTTAACGAGCATGACAAAGACACAAAGTACACTCGGAATATTTTTCATGTTTAGGTCCAGAGCACGAAAAAGAGAAAACTAAGCTCATACTAGGAGTTCCTTTTCCATAAATTTAGTCCCTTAGGTCCAGAAAAGTGATAAACCTATGCCTGAGAATACTCTTCTCAATTCAAATAGAAAAGAGAGGGATCCTTTCTCGTATTATTCCGCATGGTCTGAGAAAGAGATAACCTACCACCAATGCGGATGCCCATTCACATATTCTTAACGAGCTTGAACGGACAAGTTAACTCGGTAGACAAGTCTGTTTTTAAGGAGTCAGACCTGGGCCTAAGGAAACTCCATAATGGCAAGGAGTCCTATAAAGGGATAGCTTGTAAAAAGAGACCCAAAAAAAGCTTTATTTGGCGTGAAAAATAGCTAAGAGGATACCCATGTACCTGAAGCAACTGCAGCATGAGTATCAAAAGACAACATAGGTTTCAAATGAGGATACTCATGAAAGGAAGGTCTTATCCACGGAAGAACAATGGTAAAAACAGGGAACTAATGGTTAAAATACCATGGTCCATGGAAAATGTTAATTGCTAAGTTTAACGTGGATTAAGTATAGATGCAAAAATGCATTGGAAATGTCAAAAACCACCCTATAGGAGAAAAAAACACTTTGTAATGATGAAAAACCTGTTACAAGGCAAAAAGAGATATGGTATTAGTTGAATGCATTTCGAACTATAGGAAAAAACCCACTTTTAGAAATATAATTTCTATAAATAGTTCAAAAATTAAAACAAAACTCACCATTTTTTATTTTTAGCCACAAGAAGCAAGTTTTTACCTCTACTTTCATTCAATTGGTGTGGACAATCGAGTGGACGAAATCTGATTCCGCAAGTTGCAGGTGAGCCTACACACCGAGCTCTTCAATTTGATCCTAACAATTTTCAAATTTGAGTCCCAATTTCATATTTTGAAGCATCCTAAAGCATGTCACGCTGTGTACGCGGGTTCACTATGTTGAAACTCGCGTGCACACGTTTTGTACGTGGGTTTCCCTTAGGGACAGTCGCGTACAGTACGTGACATGTCTAACTAGACAGTCGTGTGTACTGCGTGAAGGATAAAAAGAAAAATTGAGGCAAAAATTTGAAATTTTATATGATATTGATGATTCATAATGATTGTTTTGCTAGGTGTGAAGATGGTGTTGGAATGGAGGGAACGGGAACATGAGAATATGGACCAGGAAGTGCTCCAAAGTGCGCCCGCCGTACATGCTTTACGAACGAGTGGGTTATTAAAATTCTTTTGTACATCACCAATGCGGGCCAATGTCCATTTAGTGGAGTTCATGATAAACTACTGGGACCATGATTTAGGGATGTTTGACCTACAGGGTGAAACTTTGGAAATTACTTCCAAGGACATATATTTTATTGTCAGCCTGTCACGACGAGGAGCACCAGTCAACTTAGAGGGCACCGGCAGAGGTGGTGATCCTTTAAGTGTCCAGAACTATATTGATGTGTAGTGCAAACCTGGTACCCAAAAGAGAGGGAGCTACGTCCCTATTGCACATATATGTGATTTTACACTACAGGTATTGACAAGCACCATAGTGAGGATTGTGGGATCCTCTTCATTACATCTAGCTGCATGGAACCAAATGAGGTTTCCGGTGGATTGTACGCGGGGTTCCCTGTATGATTGGTGCTCAGGAGTTGTCCCAATTATGAGAAAACAACTCTTTGATTGCAAGAGAGGAAGGCGAAAGAACATTGGGTATTCTAGCATATTGGTTTCCTTCTTCAAGAGAGAATACCAGGGTTGAGCCCTGCCATACCCCTACCAGTCCGATCTCCACGTCAGCCTAGGTTGAGCAGATGGGGAGACATCTTCCTCCGTCAAGGAGGAGGAGGCTCAGTGCAGAGTGTGTACGATGATGACTTCTACTTCTGGTGGGAGCAGCAGCTACCGGCACTAGAGCAGTTTCTGTATGCTGGAATGGATTTTCGAGGTGATCCAGACCTTGTCCTCCCTCCAAGAGGAGCATGGGGAGAGCAAGGTAATTTTTTAATTTTCAAATTTTTTAAAATTTTTATGAATTTTAAAATGATAGATATATACATATGTATAAAAGTCCTAATCCTATAAACATGTCAAAATGCAGATATTGGACTGGTCCACCCTGAGGGGCATCCACGTATGTTTGTTCAACCTGTCGTAGGCGAAGACCCGGGGCTTATTAGGGTTCTGGAGGGGAAGCTGGACAGGCTTACCTAGAGAGTTCCCACTTTGTGGATAGAGCATATCCCAACCGTCATGCAGGAGTTTGTGGTTGGAGTTCCACCTGTCTAGTTACGCCTTTTGAGGTGGGTGGCCAGAGCAATTCTTGTGTACATAGATGTTGTGGAGGCTGCCAAAGCCCAAGAGGCTGAGGAAGCCAAAGTATAGAGAGACCATGGGGACCAAGGTGGTCCAAGTGGCCAGGGTGGTCCTGCTTAGATCTAGGACATTTTGATGGACTACGATCCACATTTTGTAAATTTTTTGTATATTATACAGTTATGACTGGATCTGAGGATCAGACTCGACCTATCTATAGACAGATACTCACATATATATATATATATATATATATATATATATATATATA
>LPNX010702698.1:1185179-1241051 GCA_001517045.1 Pseudotsuga menziesii
ATTCAAATTTTCTTTCCAATAACCTAACTTGCATGAACTGACGTAATAGAATAGGGTTTCACACCTGATAAACTTGATTGAGCTGGGAAACCACCAGTTGAGAGTCCAGGTGGATTTCTAGCTGGGTGATACCACATGAAAAAGTATCCCATAGAAGCTCAATTACAGCCCTATATTCAACAACATTATTAGAAGCAGGACCTAAGCAAGCACCTCCTGCGGCAACTAGTTGTCCTGAGGGAGAGTAAATGACCCACACTGCTGAAGCTAGATTACAAGTGTGGCGACTGGCGCCATCGACGAAACCTAGATACCTCTCAGAAGACATCTGCAACAACCAGCAAATGGTATAAAAAACAAAACCGACAAACTAATGTACATAAAAATACATACAAGAAAATACAAGAAAAAGTGCTAAGCCTAAGCATAGTACTTTTTCAGGTAGAGCCCATTTCTAGGCTCAAACAACTTGTTCCCATCAAAATCAATTAACTCATATGCGCCCTTCTTTAAGACCTTCGACACGACATAAGGCCCTAACCACATGGCCTTGAATTTTCCTGCCCCCAAGGGTTCTTTGTCTTGGTCCCAAAGTAAAATAAGTTCCCCCTCAAAGAAAATCTGAGGTTTGACCGACTTATCATATTGGTTTTTGACCCTATTCTTGTGAGCTTGATTAGCAGTCAGCGCATCTCTACGCTATTCATCAAGGTGTTCTAAATGTACCAGACGTTATTCAAGCTCTGTCATATCGGGTAACACATGAATAGCTATTTTCAAAGATGGGATTTCACAGTCAATCGAGGTAACTGCTTCCACTCCATGAACGAGTTGGAAGGGGGAGAAACCCGTAGCAGTTTTTACATTAGTTCGGTACGCCCAAAGAGCAGGGTATAGCATGATGTGCCAGTTAGAACGGGATGCATCAATTGTACATTTGAGGATGGTCTTCAAAGTCTTGTTTACAGCCTCAACCTAACTATTTGCTTGCAAATAGTACAAACATGAATGTTCTTGTCTGAATCCAAGCATAGTGGTCAGTTACGTCATCAAGATATTTTGAAAATGACTGCCATGGTCAGTGATAATCACTTTGGGTATACCAAACCGTGTTATAATCTAATTGAATACGAAGAAAGTTTTTGTTTCCCCGTCGGCTTTAAAAGTAGGCATTGCCTCTGCCCATTTCATAAAATAGTCAACAGCGACAATAATATATTTATGCCCCCCAGCTGAGGCTGGGTTGCATGTCACGTAATCAATCCCCCATTTCAAGAAGGGGCCTACAGAGACAACAGGAAACAATGGAGTAGGATGTGACCGCATTTTCCTGGTGTAAAGCTGATAAGGATGACAATGCTTCACCGCTTCCACACAATCTTTGAATATCATGGGCCAAAAATAACTAGCACGTAGTATCTTCTAGGCCATTGCTAACCCAAATAAATGACCCCCACACGCTCCACTATGGGAATCATTCAGGACAATCTCCACTTCCTCATGGGTAAGACATCGACGCAAAATGAAATATACCCCTCTTCAATATAATGTATCTCCTATGATGAGGTAGTTCTTAGCATGAAGGCGTAATTTACGTCATTCCTCCCATGAGGAAGCTGCAAGATACTTCAAAGTCTGGATATATATAAGAATATCCCCGTACCAAGGATCAGAGGTGGATATCAAGAAGATATGCTCATCTGAGAATGAGTCATCTTCAACAGCTACATCTTCTTCAGTAGAAAATTTTGCTATAAGCTTAGCAAAAACCAAGGACTTTTTAGACTTAGCGGACTAAAAATCTAAGTCAAACTCTTGGAGAATGACTATCCATTTGTTGAATTTTCCCCCAACAATCCGTCGAGACAAAACATATTGAAAAGGATTCACATCCACCACTACTGTTGTGGTCCTTAGTAAAATGTAGTGACGTAACCTCTGAATAGCATAGACAGCTGCTAAGGCTAATTTCTCAATGTGGGAGTACCTAAGTTCAGGTCCGGCCAAAGCACGGCTAAGATAGTAAACGACATGCTCTATGAGCTTATCGTCCTCCTGGACCAGTACTACCCAAATGGTCGACTCAGATGCAGCCAAATACAATATAAAATCCCTAGAGTAATCTGGCGGACGCAGTAAAGGCGCCAAAAACAAAGCTTTTTTCAGTGCCTCGAAAGCGAGTTGTGCAGTTTCATCCCATATAAATGGGGTGTCCTATTTAAGCAGGCGCATGAAACCCTTGGTAATCTTGGCATAGTTAATGATAAAACGTCGAAGAAAATTAGACTTCCCTTGCAGGCTTTGAAGTTGCCTGATAGAATGAGGAGGAGGCAGATTTACAATGGCCTCTACTTTTAATGGATCCACCTAGATGCCTCTATTAGAGACAATGAACCCGAGCAATCTTCCTGACTCGACACAGAACACACACTTGTGGGGATTCAAGCGAATCTTATAGTATCTGCATCTCTCAAATATCAACCGTAAGTGATCTGGATGTTGAGTCATCTTACAAGAATGTGCAAGCAGATCATCAAGGTAAGGTTTGACAATGGCTTTGATATCATGGAAGGCAAAGTTCATAGCCCATTGAAAGGTTTCCCCAGCATTTTTCAATCCAAAGGGCATTTTTTTATACGCGAAGGTACCCCAATGACAAATGAAAGCAGTTTTATGTTGGTCTTCCAGTTTTATTTGAATTTGATTGTATACGGAGAAACCATCCATAAACGAGAACACTTCACTTCCCGCGCAAGCATATATAATCTGGTCTATAAATGGTGTGGGATAGTTGTCCTTAGGACAGGATTTATTCAAATCTCTGAAGTCAGTACGGACGCGTATGGTCCCTTGCTTCTTATCAGCAGGAACAGGGTTGGATACCCATTCTGTCAAAGCTATGGGATAAATAAAACCAGCCTTCAACAGTTTTTCAACTTCAGCCTTCACAGTCGCCGCTTTACGCGGGTTAACAGGTCTTAACTTTTGTCGAATAGGTTTGGCATCAGGATATGTTCAGATCTCATGTTGAACAATCGATGGATCAATGCCTGGAATCTCCTCATATGACCAGGCAAAGACATCGCGGAATTCCTTAAACAAGGCAGTCTAGATAGCAATCTCTTCAAGAGAGTAGTTTGCACCTATATATATGTTTTCTACGACATTAGGATTTACAAAGATGTTGATAGGGATAGTAACGAAAATATTTTCCATATTCCCCTCGGCAAAGATTCCTTCCCTGGGTAAGGGATTGATGGGTGTATCAACATCATCTGACAGTCTCATATGAAACTCTTAATTTTCTATTCTGCTTAGCTCTGGAAGAAAATAGGATCGATGGTGAAGATCTTCATAGAGATTACCACATCCACTCATGGCTTCCAAAATGGCTTCATCAGAAGGTAAAACCATATCTAAACAGTCCATAGAGTGCAAAGAGTTTTTCGCCCACGTGGGAAAATAGACTTCTTCCAGGTCCTCCGAGACTATGAGAGGATCTGGAATGGGATCAACAGTGGTTTGAGTGATAGCTTGGAAAGCTACTTCCACTGCCAATAAGGGCACTTCCGGTTCATGGGGGGAAGGGAGAACCCAAGGATCAGTCCTATCAACAACCATGGCTATGGACTTCCCCACACTAGTAGAACCAATATAGTTAATCGGGGCTGGAAGATCAAATGTGCCATCAATGATGCGTACATTCCAGCCCCCAAGATCTGTGCAGCAGGTTTAACCTGATCAACCAATGGCACAGTGGACTCATTAGACTCTAAACGGATTTTTCGAGTAAAATCAAGTTAGTCAACAGTAACCAACTTTCCTTCATGTGGAAAAACCACTACCCGAAAGACGGCCGACGCAATAGCGGACATGGCATAAGTCCAGCTTCTTCCCAGGAGCAAATTATAGTCCAAAGGTGCATCAATCACTTCCATCTCAACAGACACTGCTTTCCCTGCCAGCTTAATTTCAAAAGCTGGTAGGATACCATGCAGACGGAATGACCTTCCATCGAAAGCAGTAAGTAGAGTATTTGATGGGACCAGCTCTGGGGATTCGAGAACTTTCTGAAAGGACAAGGACATAATGCATGTAGAAGCACCCTCATCAACAACTGCCCTTCCAATGGTCTTTCCACCATGGACGACATCTATTGATAAGGCTACATGGTAAGGTAGGCGAATTTTAACATCAAACAAATGAAATTTCGCCATGAGACTCGATGAGTCCATGCTGCCTAAAGCTGCTAAGAGGAAATCCCGCTGGGCAGTACAGCTCTGTAACACCTCTAAAGCTGACATCACACACAGGGTTTGGGCTAGATCTTCAACCACGGAGTAGTTTGAAGCAGCCCTAGCATTAGGGTTATGCAAGGTCTTCTTGAAGACACCTTTCGGTATCTTCGGCATAGTTTCAGCAGGCTTCTCAATCGTGAGAGGGTTAGAAGTTTCACTTATAGCCTTACCCTTCTCAGAAGTCTCTTTCTTGTAGTTTTTATTCCTAGTCTATAACAAAGTCGAAGATCGAACCATGTTGATATAGTTTGGGTCAAGGGCATTTTGAGTGCCCCCTGCTACATTAGAAGCTGAAGCAGAGTTCTACCCTTGGGGAAAAGGATCCTTTAGGACAGCCGGTTGTTGAACTTTAAGCAGCTTTTGGGCTTGTTCCATAAGGGGACAAAGGTGAGTAAGGTGATCCTCGTGGCACAACTTACATGAGAATTTAACCTTCTTCTTTTCTTTCTTTCCCCCATCAGCACTATTCACTGGTTTCTGCTTGTTTTGGTTTCCCTCTCCTTTCTTTCCTCTCTTTTTCTTCCCACTGGGCTGCTGATTGCCCTTCTGAGAGGTCTGTGCAAAAGCGTTTGCACTCTAGGGGGAGGGGGCAGCCTTTGCTGCCTCCTCCGTAGAATGCTTGACGGACAACTGATAAATTTTTTTAGCCAAAGACTCTACGGTGGGAGAGTTTACAGACCCAACCACACCACCAGCATGGGGCCTACGCTTAGGCTTCTCTGCATCGTGGGTAGGCCTCGGTGCCTCAGGGATAATCTCATACAAGATCCCAGATTGTGAATAAATCAAATCCAATTGTTGGGCCCTAAGAATGGCTTCTTCTTTATTTGTCACTCCTAAGGTGGATACGTCCTTAGATATGTAGGGTAACAGGGATTTAAGGAACCACTCTAGTAAGAACTCGAGAGGAATGGTGGCTCTTATAAGGCTCTTTCACCTCCTCCACTCTTGGATATGATCCGAGATGTGGGTAGCCTTGTTCTACCTAAAGGTAGATAACAAGTCCATTCCAAAATCATATCGGACTGGAAGCTGAAAGTGGCTAAGGAATGCACTAGCCAAGTCCCAAAACTACTGAAAGCAGTAGAAGGCAACTCAATGTACCATTTTGTCGTGGTACTTGTTAAGGTTCTCTAGAATAGCCTCAACCTAACTAAATATTCATTCAATGAATTCGAAGAACACCATAAATGAAATGTGGTGGCATGAGCCCCAGGATATTCACCAACTTTGCCTTCGAAATTAGGGATGTCCGATGGCAATTTGGTGGGAACAGGTGGCCACGAGGGGTCATGCCTCACCAGGTCATTCATCAACTTAGAAAAATATAGCAAGTTTAACGTTGCCAGGAACGGAAGCTTGGGTCGAACCAAGGTACTAAAAGTGCCAGTCTGGGGATTAGAGGGACCTGCCTCCGAATGCCCATAAGTAAAGGTGGGGTTTCCCCCTGCCACTGGTTGCGAAGTGGGTGGAATACTTTGAAATAGATTCCATCTGTAAGCCACAGGGTTGTGAGTGGGACGTGCAGTATAAGAGGTTCGAGCCATCCCAATCGAAACTGGGGTCTGAAAAACAGGAGCAGGTATCCCTCCGCTAAAAAATGAAAAGGGAGAGCTCATAAACGAGGCCGAGACCGGAGTTTGAAAACTTTTCCCATAAGAGGTATTGTTTCCAAACTGCACTCCTACATAAGAAGGTGATGGGCCTACATATGGAGTGGATGGGAGAATGTGTCCCCCATTCCAAGGAAATCCTTGGACGAAAGCCAAGGATCCTATCGGACCACTCTAGGCAGTGTATGTGAAGGAGGAAGGAACAGTAGGTATACTAGGAATCCCAATAACCATGTCACGAGAAGCACCTGCTAGGCTTGAGTGAACCGGCGGTTGGACCACCCGGCTCATTGGAGTCAAAGGTGTAGAAGGTGTGCTAGATCTAGGGGAACTCACCGGGGAAGGTAATACCCCTTCAGCTGGAATGGCTGAGGTGAAAACAAAAGAAATTTATCCTATAATAGACATAATCCTACCCACAAGGACACCTAAAACATGTGAATCAAAAGGTCTAACCTGGACGATCACAGGATCGTTTAAGTCAGTCAAGGGTGTGTTAAAATTCCTTGCAAACTCATCAGTCTGCAAGTCTTCTATCTCAACTATATCAAAATCAAGGTGGTTAGCTATAAGTGATGGTTCACCTGGAACTTCACTTACTCCTATCGATTCAAATGAACCATCTGTGTCCAATCTCTGCCTTTGGGGTGGAGGTGGAGGTTCCAATGTGACGAGAGGAGGAAGGTTTTGCAACCTTCTTGACCTTCTTATAGGTTGGTCCTCCACGATTGAAAATTTAACAAATCAAACCCTAAGGCCAACTAAACACAAACAAAACCACTGAGCAAACACTACGAAATTTCCTAAAGCCTCAAACAGTCAACCAGGGTGAAAGATATGCTTTCCCGAATAAATCTGAAGAATGGTTACTTGGCGTCATTGAAGTGGTTCTTAGGCACAAGTGGAGGAATCACCCACCACCCTCCTACACTTTCAACAAGGGTTACCTTCCAAGCCCATCCAAGGTGAACCAGAAATAGCCTTCTGGTTTACCTAGGCATGAACCCTATATGTCAAGAGACTAAAGGATACCTTAGCTATACCAACAGTCTGGGGGGACAGTCGCAAGCCTGACTCATACGCATGGGCAGGGTAGCTGAGCCCGAAACTCTATCTAGGAAAGAATCCCCAGATGTGTAAAACTCCTGATTTACATTTTGACAAGGAATCAGAGGGTTATCTCCTTAGTCCAATGCCTCCATGAGGCCTCGTGCTTAACTCCCTTTTGAGAGGAGCTTCCCAAATACAATTGATAAAGACAAGGATTTACCTATCGAATAGTCCACTACGTCTGAATTTTAGAACTTATGGGAAGTTTACACTTCCTATCCCACAAGTCTAGCCTAAGCTAGTAGGTGAATGGCCCTAAAAAATAAAAATTACTAGTAAATTTTAATTATTGTGTTCATTTTAAAGGGCTATTTCTTATTCAGAAGGGAATGGAGTGATGAACTATGGTGTTTTTGACTCAATAAGAAATAAAAAGGCAAAGGTGTATTTTTTTCAAAGCAAATTACCACTACTAAAGCAAAATTATTTTTCTTTTGTAAATATAAATTGATGAACAAATGCAACGATAAAGAGAAACTAAGACTATATTTTTGTAGTTTCGAGATTATATTTTAAAACTGAAATGAAAACTACTTATGCAAGAATAAATGCAAAAGGCTTGAAAATGTTTTTCTTTTCACTTTTTAAAATGCTCAAACACTACTATGCACCTAAAATGCACTAAACTTGAGTATACTTGGAATAAATCAACTGTATAAAACAAGCAAATTGAAGCAAACAGATTAATAAGACCAAAAATCAACCAACAAGGGAAGACTTGGAACCCTAGCTTGGGTGGGTACAATGACAAGAAATCACTGAAAACACACAAAGGTAAGTGGCAAACCAATCACTATCTAAAGATAGACTGGGAAAAACATTGCCCAAAACCCTGATCACTGATTCGGACAAAAACACTTCAACCTATGACCCAAACAAGCAGACCTACTTCAAAATGCAAACAGAAGACAATCCAAATAAAAGAAACTCAAGGGCTTTACAGGAAAGCACTAGGCATGGCCACCAAGGTCATGAAATTAACAGCACAGTGTTTATAAGGAGGGCCAACTAACAAACATGAATCACAAAAGGATAGGGACAAGCAAACCCTAGCTCAAAAATATCTATTTCGAGGCTTGTACGCGACTGTGTATATGGGAAACTCGCGTACTGTACACGACTGTCCTAGATAGAAACCCGCGTACGCAAGCCTCTGTACGTGACTATGTATAAGAGCAACCCGCGTACATGTACAAAGTTTTCTCAAAAAAAAGGAAAATCCACAAGGCCTTCAAACACAATGGTAAGCATGAACCAAGAGAAGATACCACACACAAACTCAAAGCAAAGACTGGTCAAGGGTGACAGAAATAACCTACAGCAGTCTAGGCTCCCCAACAGAGTCACCAGTTCTGTTGTTCATGAATAAACACCTTATAACCGAAGGTCTGGGGTTACCAACGTACTCTTAAAACTTACAGGAAATCAACTTCAAAGTACAGAAAGGAAACAGGAAGATAGGATGGACTCAACTGATTCACGACGGTTGATCCAAGCTTTGTCTTCTCCCGCTCTGCTTCTCCTCCAAAGCTTTCAGGGATGTTTCTCCTTCACCTGTAAAGAGAAAATCCTCCAATTGCAAGCTTATACATGTATATAGGACAAGTTAGATAAATAGTATATAGAGTGCTTAATCATAAATATTCATCAAACCATGATACATGAAAGATATTCAACACACATTTGGAATAAGGATTCTCTTTATTGACAATAGTGAAAGAGTTAAGGTTACAACCCAACGCCTGAAACAAGGACTCCTATGCAACCAAAGGATTCTGAGTTTTGTTGCTCCAAAGACTTCTGAATAGATACCACCAGCATAACTTTGCTCTCCAAGTATGATCCATTAATGCCCTCCCCAAGGCCTTTATTTATACTTAGTGAAATAAGGCAGTTTCGAAGGTTGAGGAGGTTGAGATAGTTAAGATAGTTATTGTTTAGGGCTTAACAAATCTCAAATAATCATGATTTATTATTTTTAATGTCAAGGGAAGGCGTACGCGAGTATTGATACTGGCAACCCGCGTATCATATGCGAGTTTCTATAAGGGAAACCCGCGTATAGATCTGTTTGCGGGTTGCAATGACAAATACTCGCATACAGTACGCGACATGCTGTAGGAAAAGTCGTGTATGTATGTGGGTTGCTTATAGGAAAATTCGTGTACAAAAATTGACATATGAAAAGGTAAAAATGGCAAGCTGGATGGATAGTGAATGTATTTCATAACATGCCCATCTATAGTGTTTTAGGCAACCTTCAATCCATAAATGTCCTTTTGTGCGCCAACATAGTAAATGTCAGCACTTGGACGGAGAACTGCCATTTGGGTTGATAACAGGGGGGGGATTGTTGTAATATAATCCTCGATGCAAGGAATATTATTGTGATAACAATACAAAGAGTCACCTGGGAGTCCAAGAGACCTCTTGGAATCTGAAACCTAAGAGGAATTCTCATGTATAAATATAGATTTAATTAAGATGAATGAATGTGCTTAAAACTTATTATTTTGTCTTTGTGTGACTTCTGAATATCCACCCCAATGGGGATCATAACATCCTTAAATGGACCCTATAATCCAATTCATCCAATCTCCTGACCCCATCAAAAGCTCCAAATAAGTTACAAATTATATATCGATCCATTTCAAATCACACCTCCCCATTTTGGGAGGGTTTTGGCCCCTAAAATATTTTATAAAATAGTTGAAGAAAATTTCCTCTACCTTCTCCTTGAAGTACGATTTAACCTTGCATGGAAGTTGTCCTTTTAACCTTACCTCCTAGAGTTCATAGTGTCCCCACCTGGTAGTTCTAGACTTCTCTTGCAACAATGTGTCTTTTTCTAATTCCACCTGATCCTCTGGTGCTAAGTTCTCTATAGAAGGTAAAACCTGCTAAAGTTCCTAATCCAACATGGAAGGTTCATGGAGTTTTATACTTTCCACATTCACTATGGAGTAAATACGCATGTATGAGGGTATACCAAGTTTTTAGTCATTATCTCCTGCCTTCTCCAAGACATAAAAAGGGCCATGCATCAAAGCCTTGATAATATTACTAGGACCCTATAGTATTTCCTTGTTCAGATGCAACCATACTCTATCTCCCACTTTAAATGATTTTTCAACCATGTGTTGGTCATGTCTTGCCTTGAAATTTTCTTGTGACTTCTTCAGTGCCTCCTGTACTTATAAATGTATCTGCTTAATATTATAAATGACTTTTTTAACTCTTACTACTTCACCTGTGGTATCTTCTCTCACTTCCCTTGCTATCCATAAACAGCATCTATAGGTAAAGGAGACCAGTATCCAAAACAAGTTTCAAAAGGGGACATCCCAATGGAAGTGTGGACTACTCTAATATAAGAATTTCGGATGTAAATCATATTTTCATCCCAAGTCTTTATATGCTTATGGTTATAACCCCTGAAAAGATGTACCAAAGTCTCGTTGACTACCTCTTCCTATCCATCTATTTGTGGATGGTATCTTGTAAATCTATTCAACTTAGTGTCCATATTTTCTAAAGTGCAGTCCAAAATGTACTTATAAATATGGTGTCCCTGTCTGAGATGATTGTCCTTAGTATCACAAAGTGAACCTACACCTTCTCAAAGAACTTGTTTGTAGCTTATTGTCCTTTGATAGTATTTTTTCAAAGCATAAGAATATGCATCTTGTTGTTAACAATCCATGTCAACCCTTCTCTTTACTTTGTTAAGTATATCTTTATTGGACGTATATGTTTTGTAAGTCTCCCTGTGAGTATATTGTAGTATCCCACATGCATGCGGAGTAATAATTGTTTATATTAGACTTAGTATATAAGTAAGTGTTGAGGCCAATGAAGATATCAAAGAGTTATTTGTATTGAGCTTGCTCAAAGGAGGTTGCCCTCTCGAAGTGGCTCGCGATCAATAAAATTCCTTTTGTGTTATGGTATTTATGTTATATCGTGATTTTCCATTATTTATTGCATCATGTTCCTCACATCTGGTATCATAGCACTTTCCTTGGCACAAGTGAGATTTGTTTTTCTTACTTTTGAAAAAAAAAGAGGATAAAATTGGGCAGTGAATTTTAGATCAATTTATGAAATGTTTTGCATAGATTCAGAAGAAAAAAGTTGCAGATCTAAATTCCTCTTGAAAAAATATGCAGCTTAAAAAAAAACATCATCTCATTTGTAGTTCCAAAAGTAGAGATATCACTAATTTAAAATCAGCTATTTTTCTGAATTTCGGTGACGGTCGTGGAAATTGCAGAGCGAAAAATAGTTTGACCAGGTGCCCATATTTTTGTTCTGATTTTGTGGGTAGATGCAGAGTGGTTGTTCCAATTCCAAAAACAGGTTATAATAGCGATCTTGATCAATATAGATCAGGTTATGATCATTTTACAATTTTCTTCTCAGAACCCTAACTCTATTAACGGTTTTTTTTGGCTCGCTGAGTAGAATTTCATCATTTTGTTATGCTTCCCTGCGTTGTTATTATTGCAATAGTGCATCTTCTTTGAATTTGTATTGTTCATTTCAATTGCAAGTTCAGATCAGGGAATAACCCCTCTCCGCTTAACTGTGGGAAGTACTTGTGCATAACCCTAAAACTCGTTGTGAGGAGTACCACGGGAACCCCAAAGTAGATAGCCATTGAGAGGACCTACCAAGTGAAAAGGGAAATGACCTCTACCTGATTGACTAGTTCCCACCCATGAGGTAAACCAAGGGTTGTCGTTTATGGCAAAGCAGTTATCAGTTTTACCTGAGCCATGGAGTGAGGGGTAATGCCCCAATACGCAATTTGTTAGATAATATTGGTGGCCAAGTGACTCCCATGAACCTTTAGGAAGCTGAATATAATTGGGGTCCATATATATTGTCAATTGAAAAATAGCATATTGCATATATCTAAAGCCGTCACCAATCAATTCCAACTTAAAAAAAACATCAAGACAAACTTGCTGCCCTCAAGACCAAACTCGAAGATCTAGATAAAAAAAATTATCTGTCTCCATCTTCTGCATTCATCCATGAGCAATCAACGACAGCCCAAGTCTTCTACAGACATTGGGTTATGTTCTTCCAGCAACTTTCGTGGGTCGAAACTTGATTTCCCTTACTTCAATGGTGATGATCCAACTGGATGAATATACAGGGAAACACAATACTTCAATATGCATAACACTTTTGATGTCACCAAAGTCCCACTTGCATCCTTTCATTTGGAACATGAAGCCCTTCAATGTTTCAGTTGGTCCATCAAGGATCATGAAGAGACACAATGGAAAAAAAATTCCAACTCCTTTTACAACGATTTGGCCCTAGTGCTTTTGATGACTTCACAAGACCACTCACTAAAATTCGCTAGAGTGTCACTCTGAGAGAGTATCAGACATAATTTGATAAATTGGCCAATCACACAGAAGGATTGTCTGATGCATTCTACAAGAGTTTTTTATCAGTGGTCTGAAGGATACAATCCAGTCTAAGGTTAAAAAAAAATTCCCCAACACAATGATGGAATCCCTAGGGTTGGATAAGTTGGCAAAAGACAAGATCATAGCTCAACAACTCTCCCAATTCACTTTTGTTCTATTCAGAAATATGGTTTCCCCAAGACCCCCAATCACGCCAACTCATAGCACCACTCCTATCAAGCATTTGTCTGAAACCGAGATGTGGGAACATAGAGAAAATGGGCTTTGTTATAATTGTGATGAGAAATTCACATGGGGACATCGATGTGGTGAGAAAAAACTCTATCTCTTGGATGTGGCTTCTCCACCCGCACTTGAAATTTGTGAAGCTGCTCAAGATCCAGTAGATGATCAGGTCAATATTCAGCAGCCACCTGTTGACCCTCCTTCTCATGACGACCACCCAGAGATATCTCTCCATGCATTAGCCAGAGTCACCACCCCACAAACCCTGCGAGGCAAGGGTTTCTTCATGAAGATTCCTCTTACAATACTCATTGATTCTGGTAGCACCCATAACATCGATGACCCTAAGACCACCAAACTGGCTGATTGTTTTGTCCATCCTTTCTCTAGATTTAAATTCATGATTTCCAATGGGGGCACTTTACCTTACAAATGAAAGTGTCACAATGTGCGTATCTCTATTAGAGATTATAACTTGCGATCTAACATGTTTTCCATGCCCTTAGGTGGATGTGATGTGATTTTGGGCACTCAATGGCTACACACACTTGGACCCATCTTATGGGATTTTGTTGAACTTTGGATGCAGTTTTCAATCAATGGGAAAAAACACACATTGAAAGACTTACAACCAGGGTCTCTTGGCATCATCAGTTCACATCGCATGGAAAAGCTCCTTAAGAAAAATTTGCATAGTGTCATTGCTCAACTCCATTCCATTCATATGCAACCATTAGTGGTCTCCACTACTCCATTGGCTCTACAACAAATTTTGGATCGATATGCATGTGTCTTTGTTGAACCAATGGGATTTCCACCTTCAAGACCAGATGACCATCGTATTCCTCTCCTTTCTGGAAGCATCCCTCCTAACATCAGGTTCATCCCTACATGGGTTTGGACAAATATCTCGATGGATTTCATTGAAAGGATCCCTAAATATGGAGGAAATATAGTGATATTGGTTTTGGTTGAACACCTCTCTGCATGTAGTCATTTATGTGCCCTCAGACATCCATATGATGCCTCCTCAGTCGCACAAATTTCCATGTCCCATATCTTCCGCAATGCAAATTTCACAAGTCATTTTTGGACAGAACTATTTCACCACACTGACACCAAAATGCAGATCAATTCAGGGTATCACCCACAAACAAATGGTTAGACTAAAGTTATCAACAAATGTTTGGAAACTTATCTTCGTTGCTTCACCTATAAACAACAACATCATTGGGAAAGAGTAGCTCCCTCTTGCTAAATGGTGATACACTACCTCCTACCATACTGCATCTAAAAGGAATCCATATGAAGCAGTTTATGGTAAGGCACTTCCCGTGATCCTTCCATACCCCCACAA
Organism: Pseudotsuga menziesii; assembly: GCA_001517045.1. Taxonomy (NCBI): domain Eukaryota; kingdom Viridiplantae; phylum Streptophyta; class Pinopsida; order Pinales; family Pinaceae; genus Pseudotsuga; species Pseudotsuga menziesii. The sequence goes on from LPNX010702698.1 coordinate 1,199,230, forward strand.
CAACTCACTAGTTCAGGAAGTTGACACGGTTCTACGAAACCGAGATCAAATTCTTCACATTTTACAGGAAATTATTCACATGGAAATAAAACGAATGAAACACCAAGCCAGTCTCCATCGTTCCGAGTGCACTTTTCAAGTTGGTGATATGGTTTTTCTTCTTATGCATCCTTACAAGCAGTACTTCCTAAAACTCAAAGGGCATCATAATATGGCTCCAAATTTCTATTGGCCATTTAAGGTTCGTCAGAAGCTTGGGTCTATTGCTTATAAATTGGAACTTCCTCCTGCTTCTCACGTGCACCCAGTATTTCATGTCTCTTGTCTCAAGAAATTTATTGGCACAAACTGTCTTACTAGATCTGGATAATGAATGATCCATCATTTTCAAGCCGACGACCATCCTCAATGGGAGAACTCTTCAACTTCGTTCTCGATCCATCACAAAGGTATTAATTATGTTGCACGACATGCAACTAGAGGATGCTACGTGGGAACCAATTCTTCATATTCAACAAAAATTTCCATATATAAAGTTTTGAGGACAAATATTTTCTAAGAGGGAGGGGATGTTAAGAACCCATGTCAACCCTTATCTTTACTTTGTTAAGTATATTGTTATTGGACGCATATGATTTGTAAGTCGCCCCATGAGTATATTGTATTATCCCACATTCATGAGCAGTAATAGTTGTTTAGATTAGACTTAGTATATAAGTAAGTGTTGAGGCCAATGAAGATATCAAAGAGTTATTTTTATTGAGATTTCTCAAAGGATTTTTCCCCTCAAAGTGGCCCGCGATCAATAAAATCCCTTTTGTGTTCTGTTATTCCTGTTATATCATGCATTTCCATTATTTATTGTAGCACGTTCCTCAGACTTGCTGAATCTATCAACTACCATAAATAAATAGTCATGTCACTTCGTAGTGGTTGGAATACCAACCACAAAATCCTGGGAGATGCTCTCCCATGTTCTTGTAGGGACAAGTAAGGATGCTCTCCCATGTTCTTGTAGGAACAAGTAAGGTGTTGTATAGATCTTTCTTCCTATTAATAGGATTTCTTGTACATCAAAGTATGCATCCTATGATAAACCTAGATACATATTCTTGCATTCTAGGCAAGTAATCATACATATGTAAGTTTGCAATTTTCTTCCCTACACCAAAATTCCCTTCAACTTTGGAGGTGTGTTCCTCTATGATAAGATGCAATATTTTTCCTCTAGGGACATAGAGCTTGTCCAACTTGTAGATTGACCTGTCCTAGAGTTAGACTTGTTATTACCTTCTTCTACATACGTTCAAGAGTGAAATCAAGCTTGTGAAGATGGATGAATAGTGTGTAGGAGGGTAGGTAAGATCTTTGCGACCTCTTATGAAGTTGCTCTATCTCCATCTTGGATTCTTGGACATCACATTGAGTTCTCTTCACGGACTCTTGGGTAGTAAACAAATCTTGTGTGAGCTTGCAAGTTTCTTATTCATCCTTCAAGGATGCTCCATGCAGATTATCAACAATCTCAAACAAATCATCTCTGTCATAAAGCAATTGTAAGAATTCCCCTTGTATCGTAGACAATGCCTTCTGCATCTCCTCCTTGGCTTCAAGAGAATATTTATCTTCCAATGAGGCAACCATCCAACACTGGTGTGCCACTGAAGCATGTGTGTCTTGGATAAGGTGTAAATCCTTTTGAATCTTCTTTTCATCCATCTTCAAAGGCCAAGAAAACGAGTGGGTTTCTTGAGGAAAATCACCACCTTCTTCTTTTCTGCAATTATCTTGCAGTGACTTGCACTTCTCTTTATGAATCTTTATTTCTGCTTTCACACCTGCAAGACTAGATGGATCATAGCTCTCCACAATGGTGATAATGGGATTTGGATTCTCATTGATATTAATCCTCTCCTCTGGTGTGGCTGCAACTTCATCATGTTGCAAGAGAGTCCAAAAATCTGAACTATGTCCATCCCTTTGCATCATATTTTCTTATTCAAATTTCCTATTTCACACCCAGCTGGTGGGGGGTTGTCTTCCACTTCATTAGGAAGATCAGATGATGATATCAGATATGCTTTATTTAGTTCTTTTGGATATGATCCAAAATATCTCTTATCATCATTTAAAGTATCACCCTCCTCTGCATTGATTTTGGGTTCACTAACAGATAAACTAGGAGTAAATCCATCTCCCCCATAATTTTCCTTCATCTTGCAGTCCTCTTATACAAGTGAAGTCTTTTCATCTTTCCATGGATCATATGGATGTAAGAGAACATGACTGCTGCAAAAATAAGAACCTTCATCATACATGTTCTTCACCTTATCCTCTTTCGGTACATATACTTTAGTGGCCTGCTCCTCCACCAAATTTTCTGGTTCACACCCAAGCGGTGTGGCCTTGTCTTCTTCTTCCTTATGTGACTCCTGAGGTGACTTTAAGTCTGATTTGTATTCTTCATTTGTATCTGATCCAAAAGATGTCTTTCCACCACCATATGAACCCACATCCTACGATAGTGGTCTTCAGATCAGCTCCAAAGAATGTGGAATTGCATTCACCTTCCTTTTCTTCTTCCATGCAGTCACCTTGCAGTGACTTGCACTCCACCTCATGGATATTTTTATTTGATTCATTTCTCTTCTTCCTTAAGGAGCTTGAGGCTTCTTCATCAAGATGGTCATTGGAATTTATGTTTGGAAAAATACGAACATCCTCTTATTGGTTAGACAAGCAAATGGCTTGGATGAATCTTCCTTCTTTCCTCCTCTTTTGGCTACAGGAGGCAACCTTCTAGTCTCCACTAGGATTGCACACTTCATCAACCATGTGTGCAATCCTTTTCAAGTTCATCCCATAGTAGGGATCTCTAAAAAACTTATGTATCTAAAGAGTGCAGTACTCTCAGAAAGAAATGACCTCCCGTATCTCTTCTTTCAAAGCATAGTACTCCCTGGAGTACTCGAAGGATTCCTTAAGGTTTCTTCCATTCAACATTTGGTCATTAATACTTGAAGATCTATGCCAAATGGAATCATCATAAACTAGGAGCCAGAGATCATCCATATCATTCCCACTACCTCTACCTTAGGTATTGTATGGTAGCTCTTTATAGCCTTCTTCATCAGACTTCTCAAGATCTTCTTCATACCTTCTATATTATTCTTCATATTGATCATCAAAGTCTTGCTCAGAGGATGACATGGCTAATAATTTCTTCATTGAGAGATTTCTTTCCACAGGATGATCCAAGGATAGAGATATGATACCACTGTTATGTTCTAAGATTTGATGTATAGATTATAACATTAACTTGCTACAAATCTAATGTAAAATTCTAATATAAAACTTGCACTCAGTCAGACAATTTTTGGACTAGGCAGATAAAGGTATTTTACTGAAAAATTCATAGGCATGGAAGCGGGTAGAGGGAAGAAACCAAGGAAAAATTTAGGACATAGATATCATATTCCCTAACACATTTATATTGGGTACCATTTGGGTTTCAGATTCATCTATGTTGAAGATTACTCCAATGCTTTTGGGTCACCCAACCGTGGAACTAGGAATAGTCCTTTGTATCCTTTCAACCAGAGGCTTGGGGAAAAGTACAGATATTTTATCAGACCTTAGAAATCAGCCAATAAGGTTCTAGACAGTTCGGAACAGTCCTGGACAAGTTTGGGAAGTTTAGGAGAGATTTGGGAAAATTTGGCAATTTTGGCCTAGTGAGGTCCTGTGCAAATATGGATTCGAAAATAGGGTACATACCCAAATAAATATCAGTTTATGGGTTTGTATGGATAGAGGGGTCAGTAAAAAACATCCAACAACTTTTTTAATTGCATTCAGATGCACAGAAATCTCTGAATTACAAAAATGGTGAGACTAGTCAACTAGCTAGGGTGTGCAATAATTTATAAATTCCGTATTTGTTTACATACAATACTTATAATAAAAGTTAAAAGAGAATAATATATCATTTCTGAACATTTCAAATCATTTAATACTCTTCTCATGACATATCTTTACTCTTATTGCATAAAAACTCATAAAAACCCCATCTAGTGGGAAAATAAGGCTCTTTCATGGAAACTGAACATAGGAGATTTCTGGAACATGAAATATTACTGTATTACAGAAGTGATAAGATGTTATTTATATGAACATAATAGAAATAATATTGTATTACTTATCTCTCCACATATAGGATTCAAAACTGAGGGCAAGAAGCCTAAATCTCTCATCAAACTGGGAATGGGAGCATAGGTTAAGCCGGGCTTCACTGGATATCATATTCAATGGGTTCTTGAGTTGTTTTAGATGTTTGATATAAAACTTAGGATGCTGATCATAATATAACCATCACCTGCAATTAAATTATAAGGGGAGAAGAATAATGGGGAAGGGAACGAAAGGACTTGGGGCATATCTCCCAATAGACTGAGGCACAACACTTAGTAATGAAGCTTAGATTCAATCAATATCAAAACATACATTATCCAAACTGAGTAAATGAGCTCCAATTGTCTTTTATAAACCTTTGGTGACTTGTTTAATAGGTATAGGTGACCTGTGAGAGGAAGTCATCCACATAGAATCCCTAACCCTAACCATGAATGCGCCCTCCTTGAGAATTTTAGCAAGTTTAGTCCTCAAAGATGTTTCCATTCTTGTATCATGCTTTCCTTGACCCAAAGTTGATATTTTCCCTATGACAACTTTTCCTGGTTTCCCTGATTTTGTGACTGAACTCAAAAAGGGAAACTGTGCCCTCCTTTGGTCTGATGTTTCCTTCTTTCCATTATGATGACCTTTTTTACCTTCTTCTTTTGTCATTGCACTCCTAAATGGAAACTGCACCCTCCTTTGGTATGATGTTTCCTTTTTAGATCTAACTTCTTTTTTCATAGATTTTGGCACTTTCCTTCTTTCTCTGATTGCTTGTTTTTGTGAGTCTTTTTGTCATTTTCTAAATCTTCTCCTTGGCAAGTTGACTTTCCCATTGCGCCCTAGTGACATGACGCTTATTTTCCACATATTAAATTGCTCAATAATTAATAATGGCAATAATTAAAAACAAGTACATTCCTAAATAATAATTATTTAGCAAAATTTCCCTATGTTAATTAATTAATGCCACTTAGTCCCCCTAGTTGTTTAGCAAGGTCCACACTTTTGGTGGTCAAAATATGGGGAGATGGCAATCCTCCCTTCCCAAATTTGTTGTTCCTCAAGCGGAAGCACTCCAGAGTGTTTCAATTTTCTCCACCATGTTCTTGTTGCACCACTATGATCCTGGTCATTTCCCAAATGACCACCTATGACAACAAAATTTTCCACCCAACTGAGGTAATTGAGTTGAAATGCATGGATTCCACTGCCTCCTCTGCTAGGATCCAAATACTATTTCTCCCTTTGGAAATCTATCATTCCCAAGAATTCTAGGGTCCCATGGTATCATCTTCCTCCTTCCAATCATCAGGAACAACAACAAAAAATCCATCATCATAGAGGATTAAAATCATGATGTGGAAATCACCACCATACTGAAAGTTGAGAACTCTCAATACAAAATTGGAAATCTATGAGACTTGCCCACCCAACATTGAATTCTTTATGTTCTTGAGAAAGTACCGACACTCCAACCATAAGGTCCATGTGAATATTTCTAATGAATCAACTCTCTACCACTAGTAAAATGGTACAAGCATCCATACAGCTGTGTGTATTTCCTCCACAAAGTCCACATTATGCAAGATAGTTTTCATATCAACTCCTCTTGGAATTTTTCTTGCTCAACTGCCTTCCACTCCTCATGAGCAGAAATTTTTCTGCAAGAAGACTCCATGTGTGGCATGTAATATTCCACCCAATCCATATGTGGTTGAATGGAATCAAGTTACATCAATTTGTTCCTATGTGGATGTTGGGAGGGTGATGATGCATTCAACAAGTCATCATGAACACCTAGGAAACCCTCCATCTCTTCCTGTTGCACCAATAAATAAAATTCCTTCTCCTAATTTCCATCCCCACTTGACGAGGCTGAAATACAAGTGTGGGTAGAATTGTGAATAATATCTCTACAATACTTATCCACCCAACTTATGGATTCCCCATATTCATCTTTATCTGACTCTTCCATGGGAAGAGATTCTCTCCAGAAAATAATTCCTGTTTTTTTTTGGAAAAGACCAAGTTCTTGGTTCTCATCAAACTTGTTTGCACAGTCCTCAAGAACCTTCAAAATCAAGTGCATCTCATGATCCACCATCTCATGATATTCCTCCATATGTCCAAGAATCCAATCAGCCTTGTGAATATGGTTGAATGGTATGCAGGAGGGTAGGTAAGATCTTTGCAACTTCTTATGAAGTTTCTTTATCTCCATCTTGGATTCTTGGAGTGCACATTGAGTGCTCTTCAAGGAATCTTGGGTGGTCAATAACTCTTGTGTGAGCTTGCAAATTTCTTCTTCATCCTTCAAATATGATCCATGAAGCACACCAAAAATATCAATAAAATCATCTCTATCAGAAAGAAATTGTAAGAATCCCCCTTGTATTGTAGACAATGCCTTCCGCATCTCCTCCTTGGCTTCAAGAGAATATTGATCTTCCAATGAAGCAGCTATCCAAAATTGGTGTGCCACTGAATCATGTGTGTCTTGCAGAAGGTGTAAATCCTTTTGAATCTTCTTTTCATCCATCTTCAAAGGCCAAGAAAATGAGAGGGGTTCTTGAGGAAAATCACCCCCTTCTTATTTTCTGCAATTATCTTGCAATGACTTGCACTTCTCTTTATGAATCATTTTTTCTGCTTTCCTACCTGCAAGACTTGATGGCTCATAGCTCTCCACAATGGTGATAGTGGGATTTGTATTCTCACTGAGTTTAATCCTCTCCTATGATGTGGCTACAACTTCATCATGCTACAAGAGAGTCCAAAAATCTGAACTATGTTCATCCCTTTGCATCATATTTTTCTTCTTCAAATTTCCTGGTTCACACCCAGCTGGTGGGGGATTTTCTTCCACTTCATTAGGAAGTTTAGATGATGATACCATATCTTATTTGCTTTATTCTTTTGGATCTGATCCAAAATATCCCTTATCATAATTGACAATATCACCCTCTGCATTGATTTTGGGTTCACTAATAGATAAACTAGGAGTAAATCCATATCTTTCACAATTGTCATCATCTTCCAGTCCTCATATGCAAGTGAAGTATTTTCATCTTTCCATGGAGAATATTGATGTAAGTGAGCATGACTGTTGTGAAAATCAGAACCTTCATCATACATGTTCTTCACCTTATCCTCTTTCTGTATAGATACTTTAGTGGCCTGCTCCTCCACCATTTTTTTTTGTTCACACCCAAGAAGTGTGGCCTTCTATTCTTCTTCCTTATTTTTCTCTTGAGGTGACTTTAACTCCTATTTGTATCCTTATTTTGGATATGATCCAAAATATGTCTTTCCACCACCATATGAACCCAAATCCTTAGTAGTGGTCTGCAGATCACCTCCAAATAATTTGGAAGTGCATTCACCTTTCAATGACTTGCACTCCACCTCATGGATCTTTGTCTTTGATTAATTTATCTTCATCCTCAAGGAGCTTGAGGCTTATTCATCAACATGGTCACTGGAATTTATGTTTGGAACAAATACAAACATCCTCTTACTACTTGGACAAGCAGATGGCTTTGATGAATCTTCCTTCTTTCTTCCTCTTTTGGCTCCAAGAGGTGACCTTCTAGTCTCCACTTCCTTGCACACTTCATCAACCATGTGTGCAATAATTTTCATGTTTGTACCACAGTAGGGATCTTTGAATAGCTTCTATATCTCAAGAGTGCAGTACCCTCAAAAAGAAAGGACCTCCCTTATCTCTTCTTTCAAATCATAGTACTCCATGGAGTACAGGAAGGATTCCTTAAGGTTTCTTCCATTGAATTTTTGGTCATTGATACCTGTAGATCTATGCCAAATGGAATCATCTTTAATTGGGAGCCAAAGATCATCCATATAATTCCCATCAACTCTACTTGAGGTACTGCATGAGGGCTCTCCATAGATTTCTTCTTCAGACTACTGAAGGTCTTCTTCATACCTTCTGTAGTTTTCTTTATACTGCTCATCAAAGACTTGCTCAGAGTATGGCATGGCTAAAAATTTCTTCACTGAGAGATTTATTTCCACAGGATGATCTAAGGAAATAAATCTGATACCACTGTAATGTTTCAAGATCTTATGTACATATATGAAAACTAACTTGCTGCAAATCTAATGTAAAATTCTGATATAAAACTTGCACTCAGCCAGACAATTTTTGGACTATGTAGATAAAGGTATTTTACTGAGAATTTCATAGGCATGGAAGTGGGAAGAGGGAAGAAACCAAAGAAAATTTCAGGACATAGAGATCATATTCTCTAACATGTTTATATCAAGGACCATTTAGGTTTCAGAGTCAGCTATGTTGAAACTTACACCCATGCTTCTGGGTCACCCAACCGTGAAACTAGGATCATTCCTTCAGATCGTTTCAACAAGAGTCTTGGGGAAACATAAATATATTTTATCAGACCTTAGAAAGAAACCAATAATGTTCTAGAAATTTCGTAACAGTTCTGGACAATTTTGGAAAGTTTAGGAGAGATTTGGGAAAATTTGGCAATTTTGGCCTAGTGAAGTCATGCTCAAAGATGGATTCTGAAACAAGGTACATACCCAACTAAATCTCAATTTAGAGGTCTTTAAGGACATATCGGTAAGTCAAAAACCTCCAAAAAAATTTGGAATTGCATTCTGATGCATAGAACTCTCTGAATTACAAAAATGGTGAGACTAGTCAAATTTAACTAGTCAACTATCTAGGGTGTGCAATAATTTATAAATTTCATATCTGTTTACATACAGTCTTGCTAATACCTATTAAAAGAGACTAATATATCATTTCTAAACATGTCAAATAATTTAAGACTCTTCCCATGACATATCTTTACTCTTATTGCATAAAAACTCATAAAAAAACCCATCTAGTGGGAAAATAAGGCTCATTCATGGAAACTGAACATAGGATCTTTCTAGAACATGAAATATTACTGTATTACAGAAGTCATAAGATGTAATTTGTCTAAAAATAACAGAAATAATATTGGAATACTGATCTCTCCACAAATAGGATTCAAAACCAAGGGCAGGAGGCCCATATCTCTCATCAAATTGGGAATGGGAGCATAGTGAAGTTGGGATTCACTGGAGCTCGTCTTCAATGGGTTCTTGCACTGCTATAGATATATGATCTGAAACTTGTCGAGCACCCAATATTCAGTTGAATTACTACCAACATACAGAGCATACGAGATTTATTTTCAACCCGAGAAAGTATTTTGTTTCAAAGGATAAATGCACAGTATATGCTTAAACACAAAATCACTGTAATTGAACACTCTTATCCTCTAACAAATATGCCCATCCCAAGAATCGGTGTAATCCCATTCATCTTCTAGATACTACAGTTTCAATTACTTTCTACCATGTATTAAGGAAAAAATGATCAAACGACAATTGCAGATAAAAAGGAAATTCTATTCACATCCCTGAACAAATAATTCACCTATTCAATTTGATTACTCTTGAAAGCCATAAACATAAATCAAATATTAATCTAGGAATTCAATTGCAAAGGATTGAGTTCAGCTACTCTAAGAAATTGAATTACAGGAATGAAAGTCAACAATCATAACAGTAAAGATAAATTGCAAGGATTCATGGGATAACAACTTAAAACTGTAGGATGAACAAAGTTGTGTACAGCTACCACATGAATTGCATAAATAAAGTTACCTACTCAGTCGACTGTCACTCTGTACCACTTACCGATCTCAAGAAAATGTAATCACAATTATACTGTAAATCCACACTTACTACAACTGTGTGCAAAGGAAATAGGATCAACAAAGCATCACACAATACTGAATTAAAAATTCCTAAATTAACTCAGCAATCTCTGTGGAAGGTGGGCCCAGCCTTCACACAGAGATGCTAGCTGAACAACGTGAAGCTCCCTTAAACCAGAGGTAACTCCTTATATTAAAGAAATAAGGATTACACAAGTTGCTTCCACTACTACTACAATGAATGAATTATCTATTTTCCAACCCCCTGGGTCGAGACAGCTCCTCATACTTATACATAGAGATCGTAACATCCGATCCTATTAAAGGGCAGCCATGAAGATCTCTGATCTTCAGGCACCCTAAATAACACTAGCTATTACAAACGTGGCATAGTAAAGATATAAGAAATATGGGAAAGTTGTTAGTTGGCCCAGGAATGGCGATCTTCCCTAATCACAATTATACTCGAGCAGCAATGTACTAAAGATCTCCAATTGTAGCGCATTCTATTACAACTGCCTTGTCACAGCTCCGTCCAAGATGTCACATTAGAACCACGTGCCTTAATTGATGGTAGGAGGGCTGAGGATCATCTTGAGTGGCAAATATTCCTCCTTTCGAGACTTGTTCAGCCCCATCTTCCTGCAGTCCACTTATCTCAAACTACCTTCATAAATCATGACATGTTAGCACATTTGAGAGATACACAGCCTTAATTATCACAATCATAAGCATTAATAAGATAAAGCAATGATCAGTCATACCTTGGCAGTTTGGGGAATAAAGTGAGGACAACAGGTCTGATTAGCTTGCTGAATGGTGTAGGACAGGGGAAAAATCAAGGATGGTCAAAAAGGGGCCAATTCTAGGCTCAACATCTCCCCCCAACTATCTTGTTGCATGTCCCCATGCAACAACCTGCATCATTCGGAGTCTGAGTACTGTACTGAGCTCTGTTCATGGAGGGAGGAAAAGTTGTAGGGAAACTCAGGCACCTCATCTTTCTTCAAAAAGCCTCTATGAGTAACCCAATACTTCTAGCATCGCTGCTCCTCTGCCCTAGTTAAGGAAAAATCCACGTTATACGGTTTTGCTGGCCACCAAATGAGAGGGAATTTAAATTTCAAGCCCAACCAATTAATCCCACACTCCCTCATACTTCCCACATAGCCCTTGAATCTAGAAAGTGCCTGCTTGAAATTCTTGAAACAGTAGGGATCTTGGCTTCTGAGTGCAGAGGAGGCAACCTGCCATCTGTGCTTACTCCCTTCCAATGCTACCTGCTGGTGTCTGGAAATGTAGTTGGTGCAAGTGGAAATCACCTCTTCCTGCATTCTCATTAAATGTTGTTCCTAGGGAGGACGTGAAAGTAAATCCCTGTACCGAGCCAAAAGAATACCAGGATTCTGGGGCTCACTCCGAATCCACAGGTTAGTGTGAGCTTCATTATGAGAAAAGGTTTGAAAAGACCTTTCCCACTGAGCATGATTGCTCACAAAAGAGGCAAAAGCTCTTAGCTGAACATCCCCTGCAAATGGAACAGGATTTGAGCGGCGATCCAGAGGGCAATCCATCTCATGCAAGTAAAGTTCACACAGCAAATTCTTCTCCTTAAAATTGCTTCAAAAAAAATGTCTCCAAGAACTTTGCTGAGGTTGTGATTTCGAATGACCTCCCTTCCTATACAGCCTTCAATTTAAACCAGACAAATTGTTCAAATAGGAATACTGGATAAGAGGAAGAAGGCTTCCTGGTGCCCATGAGTTCTTGAGAGAGAGCATACATCTGCTCCTTCTCCTGCTGCATGGATTGGAACTTTTTCAATTCTCTCAATTTGCTCTGCAGCTCTTCTTCTCGAACTCGATGGGCCATTCGTTCTTCTGCCCAATTCTCTTCCAATACCCTGATGATTTTCCTATGCTCGCTGAGAGAAATCATCCCTTTCTGGTACTCCTCCACCTGACTTTTCCATTTGGTCACTTCCATTCTCAGAGTTGAGACTTCTGCTGCCAGGTTCAAGATTTCTTTTTTATGATGCTCTTCTTGATCTGAGTCCAAGTCAATGAAATTTATAAGGGGTAGAAGCATTGGTTCTTGTGGGACAGTGTCTTCTAGCACATCTAATTTTACTATGAGAGTTGTTGGTTCTTGTGTTACACCAACTTCCTTTGGACTCTCTTCAGCATCTACATCCATTGCTTCTGGAGACACTGGTTCTTGTGTGACAGTGTCTTCTTCTTGGGGACCCTGCATTTCTGAAATTGGTTCAAGAGTTGTTGGTTCTTGTGTGGCAGTAACTTCCCTTTGATTCTCCTCATCAGCTACATCCATTGCTTCTGGAGACACTGGTTCTTGTGTGACAGTGTCTTCTTCTTGGGGACCCTGCATTTCTGAATTTGGTTCAAGAGTTGCTGGTTCTTGTGTGACAGCGACTCCTCCTGGATTTTCTTCAACAGCCACATCCACCATTCCAAGAGACACTGGTTCTTGTGTAACAGTGTCTTTTTCTTGGGTAACCTGCATTTCCAAATTTGATTCAAGAGTTGTTAGTTCTTGTGTGACAGCAACATCCCTTAGACTCTCTTCAACGACTTCATTCATTGCTTCTAGAGACACTGGTTCTTGTGTAACAGTGTCTTCCTTGTCCTTCTGCCCCTGAGATTGGATATCTTCCTCGGGGTGCAACTCCTCCTCAAGGATTTCAGTGTCACCTGAGGATTGTGTATGTACCTGTTCATCCTCGCTCCAATGTATATCGGGCATGATATCCATTCCAGGGTTATCTTCTAATTGCAATTCAGGAGTCCTTGCTGCAACCTCCAAGGATGTTGGTTCTTGTGTAGCAACATCCTGGCTTAGCCCTTCATCCTCCTGTTGTTGTAATTCTTCTCCTATGAGCTCTGTATCCTGGGAACATTCTGGGGTTACTGTGCAAAGTTCTTCATTAGGCTCCAAAGTGTCCTCCATCCCAGGTTCTTCTCCCATTTGCTCGGCCAATTGGACAAGTATACTCAGGGATGTTGGTTCTTGTGTTACAGCACCCTGTTCAAATTCATCAATGTCTTGCCTTTGTGGCTCAGCCTCTATAATCTCTATGTCATGGGAGAATTCTGGGGTTACAGTGCAATCTCTGTCCCCATCATCATACATGATTTCATCCTTTAGCTCCTCTGTCACAGGATTGGTGGCAACTTCAGCACGGATGGTTAGAGATGCTGGTTCTTGTGTGACAGCATCTTCTTTTTCTGCAGCTTCCTCCATTGTGGGCGCAGACTGTTGTGATGTACAGGTGCGAATTATAATCTTGTGGCCTGTCTCCTTGAAGATTTCCCCACAGTTGGGACAGATTACTCGCTCATCTTCCTCTCTAGGCTCAGTAGAGTTCGATTCGTCCAGTTGCTCTGCGGCCTCCACCAATGTATACATTTTCCTTTCACCTTGTTTTCTGCAGGTTTCCTTCCATGTTTCCAATTCCCTTCGAAGTACTTGGACTTCCTCTTTTAATAGTGTGTTCTCAACCAGAATTCCTTCAATTCCTGGTTCTTCCTCGACTGGCCTTTGTGGAGCATCCATTGGCCTCGATACAAGGATCGGGAACCCCACCTGTGCCTTTAGGGTTGCCCATTTTTTTTCGGCTGCCTCTACTGCTGTAGCTGATTTAGTTCTTTTCCTCCTTGTTGGTGGGGTTATGCTAAGTTCATTGATTGATCTCTTTCTTCTCCTTTGTGGTGTTTTCTTTTGTGGAGCTGAGATATCAGGATTCACAGCTGAGGTCGAAGGGATGTTTTCTTGCTCCTTAGGCTGTTCTTCCACAATTAAAGTTCCTCCTCCCCACTCAGGTGAGGATTCAATGGCTACTAGCTCGATATTTTCTTCTATTTCCCTGGCTCTATCACCTTCAGGTTCAATTGTCGGAGCATTTAGTGCTGCTCTGATTTCACCTTCTGCTGTCAAAGCTGCCTTGTTGTCTGGGTTTTCCACAAGGTTTTTATCTACACCCTCCCCCAATTTCCCTGCTTGTGCCCCCGGTTGCTCTTCTTCTGATGTAGTTTCATCCCTTCCCCCAACTATATTGGAGGGACTCCAGTCCTCCTACTGTGGTTGAACCTATTCCTGTTCCCTTGGGACACTTGGCAAGGGAGCGGGTTCCTGATCTCGAGCTGTGAATTGTTCCCAGGTTATATTACGCTGGGCAAGGGTTCTTAAAATTATTAATTTGATAAGAACATGGTGGGTCAGGGAGGCAAATGGATGCTTAGCGACTTGGACGAATGCCGCCATATGACGCAAGTCCTGAAGCAAATAGTATGGAATGTTCATTAAAGTGCCATGGCGGAGATGAGAAAGTAAAGGCACTTCAGAATTATAAACAGTTTGGTACCTACCTTCACAAGTGATGTATTTCTTGACAAAGATAGCCACCTGGTCCCATGGTCGCGGCAATGAGTGCAGTGCGATCCCTCTTCTTGATGATTGAACTTGCTCCCCCTCTACTAAAAATGCTTCCCGTGCAGTTTCCGTGGGGACTCATCGTCCAAACTATGCCCTTCCCACCTGCAGGATGGTAGTAACCTCGGATATAATGGCCTCGGAGACTTCTATGCGCAGCCCCCACACCTCGGAGTGAGTTTCTGTGAGTTTTAAAGCAAATTGCAAAGCTGCTTCTCGATTGAATCCGTCTAGTCGCTCAAAAAATTCGATCCAGCCGGCGGCTTGAAAGATGGCAAAAACTGCAGGATTTTTTCTGATTTCCTGTGTATTCAAAGGTTCATGACGAGCTGGAATCCCCATGATCCTGGCTGCAGACTGAGGTTGCTACTCCACAGATTACAGAGTCCGAGAATGGAGGTTGCAGCGTAGAGGATGCACAAATCACTGAGCGGAGATGTTGAGAAAATGGGCAAATTTGGAAAGTTCAGCACGAAAAAACGTTCGAAATTTTATTCCGAATTGGGGAAGGTGGCGGTTATTAGTGTTTACGTCGCACGAGGGAAAGGGTTAATTAGGCCACAATGGTGATACAAATAAAGGTATGACTGATATCATTAAATCATATCAACACTTAATCATGTGATAAATCAAAGCCATACCTCGTGATACTATGCATCGGATATCCTGCAGAGAATGGTGGAACGTGCGGTTGTTGACGTCACGAAGCTGAACTCATGCACGGACATTAATTTGATCATGATGACGAGGATAATGCAATAATTCCTTCCGCCAACGAAACATAAACCATCGCATCCTCGGGGTCAGAATTATGAACAAGGCTGTCATCGTATGGCCCAGTTCGCCGGCACGAGTAGGATGAATCAGGGCCATATCGAGCAAGTTGAAGCAAATTTTTCCATTAACACAGGAGTTACCACTGCAAGTTTTTAAAAAATGATCTTTAATGCTGGAGATATCCACCAAATAGAGCGGAATTACAGTTGCCAGGAATGATATCGCGGCCGATGAAAAAGATGTTTCAGCCGCCAGGAAAGATTCACGGCCGTCGGGAAAAGAATTTGCGGCATCGGGAAAAATCACGGCTGTCGGGAAAAAATTTTACAGCAGCCGGAAAATATGTTGTAGCCGCCGGGAAATATGTCGCAGCTGCCGGGAAATGGTTCCTGGCTGCCGGAAAAAGGATTTTCCGGTTATCGGGAAAAGATCAAGGCTGCCGGGAAAAGGTTTGCGACCGCCGGGAAAGATGTCGCAGCCGCCGGGAAATATGTCGCAGCCGCCGGGAAATGGTTCATGGCTGCCGAAAAAAAAGATTTTCCAGGAAAAGGTCACGCCTGCTGGGAAAAGGTTTACGGCCGCTGGGAAAGATGTCGCAGCCTTCGGGAAATATGTCGCAGCCGCCGGGAAATGAGTTTTACGGCCGGCTGGAAATTTATTTTAAGGGAAAGGAAAGGTAGCACAGGAAGGCATAGGAAAACGACTCCCACTCAACAGGCCCAATCTGGTCATCCCCTTGGCACTTCCCTACAAAAAAAAAAAATGAAAAACAACAACAAACGAGAAGATCAAATGCAAAGGGAAAAAAAACAATGTACGATGCAGTAAAAAAAACATTATTTATGTACAATAATTCAAATATGATTTACAGTTTAAGGATTGGAAAAGGCAGGGAGAAGTTCCTGCACTGGTGCCAGCTGATAATCTGGATCGGCGGCAATTTGTGAAACGAATGCATCTTTTGAAATAGGCTTATGATACAGTCGCAGTATGTGGCCATTATCAAATAATGGTATGCGGTTTTCATCAATGGTCACCAGACGGACAGTACCGTTGTCAAAGACCCTGTCGACCAAGTATGGACCTAGCCACCTTATACGTAATTTACCTTTAAAATCCCTTTTGAACCTGGAGTCATATAGTAACGCCCAGTCTCCCTTGCAGAAGACTTTCTTTTTAATAAATTGGTCATGCCAATTGGATCTCTGTTGCTGAAGCAGCACAGCCTGGTCCACTGCAGCTAACCGCTTCTCATCCAATTCGTTTAGTTGATTCAATCTTCTCTTCTGGGCTTCTGTTACATCCAGATTCATTTCGGTGGCTGTCTTCAGGGTTTTGATTTCAAACTCAATTGGAAAGATGGCACTCTTTCCATACACTAAATCGTAAGGAGAGAAACCTGTGGTGTTGCGCCAAGTTGTGCGATATGCCCACAGTGCTTTCGGAAGCCTGTCGGCCCAATCCTTTCGATGGCTCTTAACTATTTTAGTAAGGATGGCTTCAATAACTTTATTGGTACTCTCCACCTTGCCATTGACCTGGGGGTGATAAGGTGAAGCCACCCTATGCTGCACATGATACTTCCGGAGCAAGGATTCAAATTGGTGTGACATGAATTGCAGTCCCCCATCGGTAACTACTTCCTTCGGTACCCCAAAGCGGGTAAAGATCTCGTTGTACAGAAAATCAATCACCGCCTGGTCGTTAGCCTTAGCCAAAGCTACAGCCTCTACCCACTTGGTCATATAATCAGTACAAACCAGAATGTAAACTTTCTGTCTAGAAGGAGGGTTGATAGGGCCAACAAAATCCAGTGCCCATCTATCAAATGGTTCAACTACTACTTGAGCTTGTAGAGGCATCTGATCTGTTTTATTGGGCTGGCCCATCCTTTGGCAGTTGTCACAGGACTGAACATACCTTTTAGCATCCCTGAAAAGAGTCGGCCAATAGTAGCCCATCCACAGCACTTTGTGCCCTGTTATTTTGTCTGCAAAGTGTCCCCCACAAGGCTCATCATGACAGGATTTCAGTATGTGAAAGATCTCATCTTCCCTTACACATCTCCTAATATCAAGATCGGGCCCTGTGTAGAAGAGATGGTCGTTGAGCCAACAATACCTGGCACTTTGCTGGATGATTTTTCTCTTTTCTCGTTTAGACATATGTGGCGGGAGCTTTCCTGCAACCAAATAATTAGCGACGTATTCATATAACCAGAGGGAATGAGCTGAAAGTACGAATAGATGTTCATATGGAAAAGAGTCCTCAACAGGAAAACTGTCATCACTGTTAGTGAAACGAGATAAAAAATCAGCAACAACATTTTCTTTCCCAGGTTTATCTATAATGGTAATATCAAATTCCTGCAATAACAAGAGCCACCTGGTCACTCTGCCATTGGTGACAGGTTTTTTCATTAAGTATTTAATGGCAGAGTGGTCAGTGTGCACAAATGTAGGATACCCAGTAATGTAATGTTGAAATTTATTGATAGAGTAGACAATAGCTAGGAATTCTTTCTCGGTAACAGTATAATTAAGTTCAGCAGGGGCTAAGTTTTTACTAACATAATAGATGGCATAAGGTACTTGACCATCCTGCTATCCTAATACTGCTCCAATGGCGGTATCAAAGGCATCTGAAGAAATATGGAAGGGTAGGGTCCAATTAGGTCCCCTTAGGATAGGAGTTGTGGACAGTTTTTCCTTAAGCTTATCAAACACTGTCTGGCATGCTTCACTCCACACAAACTGTGCATCCTTCGTTAACAGGGAGAACAAAGGAGAAGCAAGTTTGGAGAAGTTTTCTATAAACCTTCGGTAATATCCAGCATGTCCCAGAAAACTTCACACCTCTTTCTGAGTTGAAGGGGTAGGTAGATTTTTTATCACCTTGATTTTTGAAGGGTCCACCTAAATGCCATTGGCAGAGATGAAATGCCCTAATACCACCCCCTCACTCATCATCATATGGCACTTTTCAGTGCTTAATGAGAGCTGAGTCTGCTCACAGCGAACTAAAACCTTCCTTAAATTTTCCAGCGCTTCCTCAAAATCCTTGCCATAGGGAGTAAAATAGTCCATAAATATTTCCATACTATCATTAACTAATTTAGAGAATATGCCAATTACAGCTCTTTGAAACGTTGCTGGTGCATTACATAAACCAAAGGGAAGAACTCTGTAGGCAAGCGTTCCCCAGGGACAAGTGAAGGTGGTCTTATCCTGGTCCTCACGAGCAATCTGAATTTGGTTGTACCCGCTGAACCCATCTAGGAAGGAGAAGAACTTCTTCCCTGATAGGGTATCAAGTACTTGGTCAATAAAGGTAAAATGGAAATGATCCTTTTGGGTGGCTTTGTTCAGTTCCTTATAATCAACACAGACCCTCCATTTACCATTTTTCTTGGGCACAATTACGAGTGGGGAAACCCACTCACTATCCGAAATAGGATATCTAAATCCTGATTCCAAAAGTTTCTAGATTTCTTCCTTCACTATATCCCTCAGATTAGGGTTCATGCGTCGTTGGGGTTGACACACAGGTCAGGAGTCACTTTTAATATAAATATGATGGGTGCACAGATTGGAAGGAATACCCCTCATGTCTATATACTCCCAGGTGAACTCCCCCTTTTGTTCTTTCAAGAGACTAATCAGGTGCTTCTGTTCCTCTAAGGAGAGACTAGGATTGATATTCAAAGTCCTTCCAGGATCTACCTCAATAGGAATACTTTTTGAATTTTTCAAAACTGGGATTATGTTTGTGTCACCAACTAGTGCTTCTTCCGTAAGATTTTCTTGTTCTTCCTTGCCCAGGGTAATGTTCAGGATTTGATAGACCTCTCTATCGACTAAAGTGGGTTCACTAATAAAATTACTAATAGCATCATCTTCTGTTTCATTTTTAAAAGTTAAGGCCTTCCCTATAGTTAGTAGTGGCTGAACATCCTCCTCCTCCTCCTCATGCTCTATCCAAAGGGAAGTTTCAGCTTCTAGACTTGGCCAAGCTGGAGGATAAAGGGTTAGGCTTTTAGTCTCTGTACCATCAGATATAGTCATGGACCCCGATCGACAGCTGATGCAAGCATCAGCTGTGGCCAACCAAGGCCTCCCCAAGATCAATGGGTGTCCTCCCAGCTGCGATTTTGGTTGTAATACCAAAAAGTCAGCAGGGTACTCCCATGAATCTACTGAGATGACAAGGTCGTCCAGAATCCCTTCGGGTCTAATGGTGGATCTATCCGCCAATTCTAAAATGGTGAGGGTCGGTCTAAGATTAGTGAGCCCAAGCTTCCTTACAGTCTCCATGGTTATGACATTGATCGCTGCTCCTAAATCTACTAGCACGTTGGGTATCTGTGTCTGTCCTACCTGTACAGTGACAGTAGGATTGCCAGGGTCGTCATACTTAGTCACAGGGATTTTTTATGTTATCAAGGAAGATAAATTTCCTATGACGTGAACAGTGGGAGGATCTCTGGGTTTCCTTCCTGGTTTCTTAGTGCACAGGTCCCGAATGGTTCTAGCATAAATAGCTACGTCTTGAAGAGCTTGAAGAAGGGGGATCTTAACATATAGATTCTTTAACTCTCCTAGGGGGTTAAACTGAGGTTTCCCCCCTATTCTTGGTAGCATTAGTCTCTCGGGGTATTGTGGTTGCCTTATCAGTTGGGTAGGCTGCGTATTGTCAGATTTATCATTTGATGTTTCAGCCGTCCCATCTAAGGGATGCTCAGCATCTTCAATGATAGGAACTGTATCGGGTGGATGCTGTGAACTCCCTCCTTCTTTATGCACAGAAGGTGGAGCATCTTCTGTAATTATGGGTTCTACTGTTTTCCCAGATCATAAATGAATATCGTTACAAGGTACAGGGGAAAGAGAGTAGGCCAGCATGTTAACAGTCTCCAATTGATGCACTGTTTTATTATTCGGGTTAGGATTAGGTTGGGCAGGCAGCTGAGGTCGTATTGGTATATTAGGGACAGAATTGTTCTGCAGTTGCAGCTATGACTGCTGAGGTGGGTATTGAGGATACTGAGGGAATCAAGGTATTAAGGAGAATATGGTGACTGTTGTGGTGGAGGTGGTTGAGGAACTAGTTTCCGGGGTGGAAATTCCTCCATCCAGGAGACCACGACGTAGGTTGATGTGGTGGCTATGTCCAGGGACTCCATGAGTTGTAATTTTGCATTGCAGGTTGGGAAGGATTCCACTGAGCATAATTTGAAGGGAATTGTGTATTCACATTTTGCATGTTATTCCAATTGCTCATATTATTCAAAAATGGAAACGAGTCTAGAGGCATACCTTGATTTCGAGGCTGCCAAGGTTTCTTCTGTGCAATGAAATAGGCCGATTCCACTTCTGGAGTTGATGCCTGCAGAACAGCCTTCACTTGCGGAAGTGAGGGACATTCTTTCATGTCGTGGTTCAGCTCACACAGCTGACATACTTCTACTTTATCAAGCGGGCATTCTCTCAGCGGATGATTATTTCTACATCGGGGGCAGAACACACCTAGTGTGAGATCCTCCATAGCCTGTTTTTGTTTTGCCTTCAGGACATCGATCTCTGAGGATATGGAGCTCATCATCTCTGTCTTAAAATTTTCAAGGAGATTGCCTATCTCTGCATGGGTAGTTCCTCCATTGGACGACTTCTGAGTTCTGTCAAAGACATCACGTTCTAGCTTATCCTGTTTATCCCACTTATTGTTCCTGGAAGACCCCCTGGAGTATCTCTTACATAGTTCCACAATCTTTCCAAAAGGTTCTTTGGAGATATCTCCCTTTCCTAGCAGGTTTAACATGTCTAGACAATCATCCCTGATCCCATGAAGCAATATTATCTTGAGCACATCCAGCCCCATGTTCGTCTGCCCGGCTCTCTACACATTGTACAGTAGCCTTTCCACAAAATCCTCCAGACTTCCGTCCTCCTTTTGCACCATTTTGAATAATTCCTCTCTTTTGTCCTTGGTGTTGCAATATTCCTGATATTTTTCCAGCAACACCTGTTTCATTTTATCCCAATTAGCAACAGTTCCTCCCCCAAGGCTCATGAACCAGCGTAATGCGTTGTCCTTCAGGGTGGCAGGGAAAAGTTTTAGCTTTTGGGAATCGGTGATATAATCATAGCTGTGACAGAGGATATCGAATTCAAAAAGGAATTCATCTGGATATTCTACCGCCCTTCCATGGAAGCGAGGCAGCACCGATGGTGAGATATTTTTCATAGGGGCTGTCCCTTCTGGCTACTGAATCGGAAATTGCAGTGTGGCCATCGTTCCTTTAAGCAGGGAGTGATTTTCATGATGATAGTTTTCCCCCATTGCCTCTTCCTCGTCGGACTCATGTCTGTTACTCATCTCCTCTTTTGTTTTCTCCTCTTCTATTTTCTCCTCTTCGTTCGTTTTTACGTTCTTTTCCTCGTTCTTCTCTTCGTCCTTCTTCTGTTCCTCGTTCTTTTCCTTGTTTTTCCATTGATCCGCAAACTTCTGGTGGAACTGCGTCCACTCTTCTTCAGTTACAAATTTCTCGTAAATATGGTAGATCGGACCTCTACCAGTACGCCCAGTTGTAACAGCTGTGTCTTCTTCTGCAGGGATATTCGAGGAAGTCGTGGCTGCTCGTGTATTCTCCACCGTGGACCCTGACGCTGGCGCCCCAGGATCGGCAAGGTTTCTTCTGATAGGAGTTTCTTGATGGCGATCCCTGGTGGATGAATCAGTTCTATCAACAAGATCGTCGATGAATGTCCTTATGCCCAATGGTGGTCCTCGACCGCGACCCAAGCCACCTGCACTGTTAGTATTTTGTGGGGTTTTGGGAGTTGAGAGTTGATCGGGTTTTACCCTTCTCGTATTCATGCAACCCAAATCATTTCAGCAAAAAGAATAGAAAATACTGACTAGAAACAATTACCAAATGCAACTAATGATAGTGTTTAATTTTTATCCTTCCCCGGCAACGGCGCCAAAATGTCGAGCACCCGATATGCAGGTGAATTACTACCAACATACAGAGCATACGAGATTTATTGTCAACCCAAGAAAGTCTTTTGTTTCAAAGGATAAATGCATAATATATGCTTAAACACAAAATCATTGTAATTGAACACTCTTATCCTCTAACAACTATGCCCATCCCAAGAATCGGTGTAATCCCATTCATCTTCTAGATACTACAGTTTCAATTACTTTCTACCATGTATCAAGGAAAAAATGATCAAACGACAATTGCAGATAAAAAGGAAATTCTATTCACATCCCTGAACAAATAATTCACCTATTCAATCTGATTACTCTTGAAATCCATAAACATAAATCAAATATTAATATAGGAATTCAATTGCAAAGGATTGAGTTCAGCTACTCTAAGAAATTGAATTACAGCAATGAAAGTCAACAATCATAACAGTAAAGATAAATTGCAAGGATTCGTGGGATAACAACTTAAAACTATAGGATGAACAAAGCTGTGTACAGCTACCACATGAATTGCATAAAGAAAGTTACCTACTCAGTCGACTGTCACTCTGTACCACTTACCGATCTCAAGAAAATGTAATCACAATTATACTGTAAATCCACACTTACTACAACTGTGTGCAAAGGAAATAGGATCAACAAAGCATCACACAATACTGAATTAAAAATTCCTAAATTAACTCAGCAATCTCTGTGGAAGGCGGGCCCAGCCTTCACACAGAGATGCTGGATGAACAACGTGAAGCTCCCTTAAACCAGAGGTAACTCCTTATATTAAAGAAATAAAGATTACACAAGTTGCTTCCACTGCTACTACAATGAACGAATTATCTATTTTCCAACCCCCTGGGTCGAGACAGCTCCTCATACTTATACATACAGATCGTAACATCTGATCCTATTAAAAGGCATCCATGAAGATCTCTGATCTTCAGGCGCCCTAAATAACACTAGCTGTTACAAACATGGCATAGTAAAGATATAAGAAATATGGGAAAGCTGTTAGTTGGCCCAGGAATGGCGATCTTCCCTGATCACAATTATACTCGAGCAGCAATGTACTAAAGATCTCCAATTGTAGCGCATTCTGTTACAGTTGCCTTGTCACAGCTCCGTCCAAGATGTCACATTAGAACCACGTGCCTTAATTGATGGTAGGAGGGCTGAGGATCATCTTGAGCGGCGAATATTCCTCCTTTCGAGACTTGTTCAGCCCCATCTTCCTGCAGTCCACTTATCTCAAACTACCATCATAAATCAAGACATGTTAGCACATTTGAGAGATACACAGCCTTAATTATCACAATCATAAGCATTAATAAGATAAAGAAATGATCAGTCATACCTTGGCAGTTTGGGGAATAAAGTGAGGAAAACAGGTCTGATTAGCTTGCTGAATGGTGTAGGACAGGGGAAAAAAGGTGATCAAGGATGGTCAAAAAGGGGCCAATTCTAGGCTCAACAAAACTTAGGATAAAGATCATAAGCTCACCATCACCTGCAATGAAATTAGAAGGGGATAAGAAGAATGGGGAATGGAAAGAAATGGCATGGGGCACATCTCGTAATAGACTGAGGCAAAACACTCGGTAATGAATCTTAGCTTCAATCAATATAAAAAAAAATACATTATCCAAACTGAGTAAATTAGCTCCAATTGTATTTTTATAAACCTTTGGTGACTTTTTTAGCAAGTATAGGTGACCTGTGAGAGCAATTCATCCACATAGAAGCCCTGACCCTAACCATGAATGTGCCCTCCTTGAGTTTAGCAAGTTGAGTCCTCAAAGATGTTTCCATTCTTGTATCATGCTTTCTTTGCTCCAGAGTTGCTATTTTCCCTATGACATCTTTTCCTTGCTTCCCTGCTTTTGTGATTGAACTCAAAAATGGAAATTGTGCCCTCGTTTGGTCTAATGTTTCCTTCTTTTCATTATGACATCTTTTTATGCCTTATGTTTTTTTCACTACACTCCTAAATGGAAAATGTGCCCTCCATTGGTCTGATGTTTCCTGTTTAGATCTGACTACTTTTCTCATAGATTTTACCACTTTCCTTCTTCCTCTGACTACTTGCTTTTTTCAGTCTTCTTCTTAGTTTATAAATATTCTCCTTGGCAATTTGGCTTTCCCATTGCACCGCCCCTGACATGACACTTATTTTCCACATATTAAATTGCTCAATAATTAGTAATGGAAATATTTCAAATCAAGTACATGCCTAAATGATAATTATTTAGCAAAAATTCCCTATGCTAATTAATTAATGCCACTTAGTCCCCCTAGGTGTTTAGCAAGGTCCACACTTTTGGTGGTCAAAATGTGGGGACATGATAGCAGGTATCCCCTTACGATCCTAAAACACTTATCTGTATGCCTGCAAAATGCAGTCCAACTAGTTTTTTTGCTCTTTGGTACATCCCTCCATAGATTCCTTCACTTTTATCGATTCACCTTCTTGTTGATATTGTCTTAAGAATAGCAATACTTGCTTCCTAATTAAACTGATTAAATTTTTTTATTAGTTGGCACTCACCAAAGATATATTTGATTTACCTTTGTGCACAATTATTATGAATGATTTCTCATCCTTGATAAAGCGAGATTGGTTGGCTCTCCTCATGAAAATCACATCCATCATATGCATGTAGTGGATTCCAAACTCTACATGCAAACATACAGGGATAATACATATGTTAAGTTTTCTATGCTTCCATATCTTAAGTCCTAACTTGATTAGCAGGATCACTTAAAGAAACACAATCACAAGGTACACAATAATTTATCCTAGGAAAACCCTAAAGGGGAAAAACCAACAAAAGTTCCTTAATATAGATTACCAGTATGCAATGACCAAAGAACAAAGTCTCATAGATAGAGAGGCCAAACCCCAAGCATAAGAGCCAAAAAACCAAAGACACTAGTCATCCTCTTTCTTTGTCCCTCCTTATTTCTCTCTCTTATGCAACACATGTGTGTGTGACTATGTAAAAATGAGGGAGGGAACCTCCCTATTTTTACTGATCTTCCCAACTAACATTTTCCCTAACTAGGTTGACCTTTCTAACTAACAGGAACGACCTACCTAGAAAATCCCACAATAATAATTATATCATTCTCTTCAGGGTGTTATTGACCCGACTTACAACATAGGGTTTACCTCATGAATTTTACATGACCTTTTACATCAATGACATCTGCCGAAGGAGGAATAATAATAATGTGAAGTGCAAGTAGAATGTTCTTTGAATTTACATTATTTCAATACTCCCCCTTAACAAGAAGGGTATTCTACTAACAACAACAACTACTGGTGTGGCTTGAAAAAACATCATCAGAAGGAGAGAGAGAGGAGGCATAATCAACATCATCTTTTGGAACATTTTTGGGTACATCTATAGATCATCAAAGTGTTTAAACAACATCATAATCTTCATCGAAGAGTTGAAGTATCATCATCAACATCTTCAATACAGAACTAAAGTATCATCATCAACATCTTCAGTACATAGTTGAAGTATAATCATCTACATATTCAGTACAGAGATGAAGTATCATAATCAATATCTTCAACACAGATTTGAAGTATCATCACCAACATATTTAATACAGAGCTCAAGTATCATCATCTACAGCATGGAACTTGGGCATCATCATCTGCAAGAACATTATCAGCAACATGGAGCTGGAGCATCATCATTATCTATTGGAACATCATCATATGCAACATGCAATGGAATCATCATCTGCAACATGGGACTGGGGAATCATCATCTGCAGTATGTAACATCATCATTTGCATAAAAACTGATACATCACTAGAATCGATAACACGAGGATGGCACATCAGCATAAAGCTGGAATAGAAACAACAACGAAAGCACAAGGGTGGCTCATCATCATAAGGGTGGAATAACAACAACAACATGGGACATCATCATCAACAACTCAAGGATGGACTAACATCATCTATGGTAGGTAGATCAAAAACCAACATGATCCTTCCTTTCGGAATTACAAGATCATGGAAAACACATATGTGGTACTCAAACAATCCTCCCTTTCAGAATTATGCGGTCAAGTCTTTGTGGAGCTACCAAAACCTATCACAATTAACACATACATACACAAGATGATCCTTCCTTTTGGAATTACGAGTTCAAGTCCACCACTGACATCCTAGGAAATCCTTCCTTTCAGAATTATGGGATCAAGTCCACTACTAACATTCTAGATGACCCTTCCTTTTACATTTACGAGATCAAGTCCATTACTCATCAGTATTTAAGATGATCCTTCCTTTCGAAATTACGAGATCGATTCCAAGGATGATTAGTCCCAACATCTTGGAAAATCCTTCCTTTCAGAATTACTGGATCAATTCCATTCACATCAACATTTAAGACAATCTTTCCTTTTGGAATTGTGGGATCAAGTCTAAGGATGATTAGTCCTTCCACATTAAAATTTAAGATGATCCTTCCTTTCATAATTATGGGATCAATTCTAAGTATGATTATTCCTTCCACATCAACATTTAATACGATACTTCCTTTTGGAATTATGGGAGAAATTCTAAGGATGATCAATCCCAACATCAACATCTTGGATGACCCTTCCTTTCTAAATTATAGGATCAAGTCCATCAAGATCAAAATTTAAGACGATACTTCCTTTCGGAATTACGAGATCAAGTCTAAGGATGATTAATCTCAACTGACCTACCTGATGTGATCAGGATTCCATAGTATCAATACTACTCCCCCTTTCGATGGAATTCCTTACGAAAAACACCAAAATTGTCTCGAAAGTATTCAAACTTCACACAATATAGATGATTATTCAACACATCTGCAACCTGCTCATCTGTGCTCACATATTGGAGCTTTCACTACAACAAATCACCCTTTTAGGGACGACTTTGGCTTGAGGAAGTTTTTCTAAACCCCGCCAAAAAATGTTTTTTAGGTTTCGGGGGGAGGTTCTTAAACCCCCCCCCAAAGTCACACGAATTATACTTTTGGGGGCAGGTGATTTCAAACTGCCCCCAAAAGTTAAATTCTCATGAATTTTGGAGGGGGATTTTTAAAGACCCCCCCTAAAGATATTTTTCAAGGCAGGTTTTAAACTTAACCCCCTCCAAAAGTCTTGAGAATTGAAATTTTGGCGGCGGGTTGTAAAAACCAGCCTCCAATTGTTAAATTATCATGATGTTTAGAGGGGGTTTTAGAAAGACCGCCCCTAAATGTATGTTTCAAGGAATTTTTCTAACCCCCAACCCCCTCACCCCCCCTAAAAGTCAAGAGAATTTTACTTTTGGAGGCGGTGTTTTAAAGACCATTTCCAAAAGTTCAATTTTCATGACTTTTGGAGGGGGGGTTGGAAGGACTTCCCCTAAATATATTTTCAAGTATGTTCTCAATATCCATCCTCTCGAAGAGTACTGCAATTCACCATTAATTACCCTATAATTGACCCCTAATTAACATCATAATTGACCTTTAAGTACCCCCAGTTAATCGCTAATTACACCTAAATGACCCCTACTTGACCACTAATAACCCTTAATAATCCATGCTTACCATTAATTATCCCTTTATAAACTCTAAATGGTCCCTACACTTTTAGAAGAAAAACCTCGTGGACAAACACGAGGGATTATTTTAAACATTCATAGATGGCATTTATCCTAGTAAACCCATCGATGTAGACTAGTGCGCCCCACACACAAGGATTCAAAATCGGTGCATGATACCATGGACCTAAATAAATACACAACATCATGGGAAACCTTATTTTAACTGATCCCTTGGGCTTAAATGGCCCCTAATTACCCCTAGTTAACCCATAATTGACCTCTAATTGACCCCTTATTAGCCCCTAATTACCACAACTCATTACCCAATAATTACCCCTGAATGACCCTTGATTACCCGTAATTGACAACAAATTACCCTTAAATGATCACCTATCAACCCTTAATTACCCTCCATTTACCCATAATTACCCATAAATGATTCCCAACTTTGCGCGGGGCCTGAGTCCATCACATAGGCCTTATAGAGGGAATTGTTTGGCTTGTGAGTTTGATGTGGTGGCTATTTGGGATGTATAAAATCATGAATAATTTTTTAGTACTAGGACATGGTTTGGGATTAACCTCAAGGGCCTAAGTTCATACAGTTTCCTTTAGGTCACATGGGTCATGTGTAGCGCACCAAACAACCACACAGGCCCTACACAAAAAATATTTAGCATGAGTGAGATATGTTCATCATTTTGAGATATAATATACCAAGGATGGTTCTTGATTCTCATGCCATGGTCTAGGGATAAAAGGCAAGGCACTAGGTCGTAACATATATTTCTATGGGGCTCACATCCCATGTTTTGTCACTTCGGGCATCACACATGCCCATAATACATAATATTTGGCCTCCAAGTTTGATATGATGGATATTTCAAGGTTTGGAATTAATGATATGTTTCTTGGGGATAAGTGCATAGTTTGGTGTAAAATCCTAGGTTCTAAATCCATGGAATCTATTTTTAAGGCTTACATGCCATGTGTCAGGCCTTAAGGAACAACATAGGCCATGCATAGGAAAGATTTGGCGCGTAAGATGTGGTCACTAGGACAAAATGAGAAATTAGCTACTAGGTGACTAAAAATTATAGTCACCACGAGTTTTTCAAGTGATTTACTACTAAATATGAGAAATTTTGATTGACCAAACTATAAACGACTAAAATTAACGACTAATTTAGTCGCCAGTTAACAAATATTACTAGATAAAAAGTGACAAAGTTAAAAATGACTAACATAAATGACCAATTTAGTCATGACATAAAAAATGACTAGCTAGAAGAATATGAATTAGTCATGTATGCTAGTCATGTTTAATTGTGTCATGGAAAATTGCAATTTTGACATTAATAAAGTGTAAATTTTGTAAATTGTCTACCTTCTATTAGTAATATTGGTTCCATTCACCTCGATCTTCAAAGATCCAACAAATAAATTGCACAAATTTTCTCTTAATCATCTTTATCCATGTTGCACCATTGAAGCAAACCGTTAAGCACGTGCCGAATTAGGAAAATTAGGTTCCTACGTCAATTACGAAATAGGTACTATAACCAGTACCATTATATCGATACCTAGAAGAATCATAGCTAGTTGTTTATCCTTCAATGTAAGAGTCCCAAGTCCCATACTGAGGTGCTTTTCTAACTTCAATATAGCTATCATGATCTGTGACTGTCGAACTAGGAGTTGCACCAGTTGACGTAGTTTCACCGGGCTCAGTTCCTTTAAACGTCGTAGCAGTACTTATCGATCCAATAATAATTGAACCAGTGGAAGCACCAAGAAAAATGATTTAACCAATCAAAGACTCAATTATAATTAAATTGGGGTGCTAACCTAGAACTAGTCTGAGATCCAATATATGCAATAAAGGTAGAGGCCCGACCCCATCTCATAGTTTCAGGTAAATATTTTGATTCCTCGACCTTTTACAAGCCTGGCCTAGAAGAATATGATACATATAATGCAGTGATGACCTCTCCTTATCATTATCAATTTAAACCTCCTAATTTATGCATTAGTGGCCAAGTAAATTTTTCATCCAACGTCACCACCCACCTGATTCATGATGTGCAGAACTCTTCTCGGCCAACGTCCTCAATCCAATTTTATTATTTATACTTATATTATAACAAAAAATACCATTAAAACAAATATTATATAATAATAATAATAAAATATTATATTTATATAAAACACAAATTATTACCATTTGCGTTCAAAGAAACGTCATGTCTATATATAGGTCACTCTAGGGAGTTCGGTTTGAAATTCTAGCTAAAAAGGTGGGGAGTGATACAATAAGTATAAAATCATTTTCAAATTGACACATGAACAAGCCATAAAAGACATTAACCTAGGGAAACATAAGTGAATTACNAAAACAAGCCCCTTCAGCAGTTGGCCCATGAAATGATTACTTTCCATAAAAAATATTACCGTTAAAATATTACTCAATATCCATGCTAATTTCGAAGAAAAAAAGAGCGCCTGGCAACAAACAGCTCGTGGAATGCATTTTTTTTAATTAATCAATTTAAAAGTAATATTTTAGAGCAGAGAAATTGCCCCTAGTCGAGCTCTTCCAAGAATTTGAATCTATTATAAGATTTTTGTGTCGTGTCATGTAAGCCTATAGCCTCTTTGAAATCACTAGGTATGGTCGAAGCATGGAAAATAAAATCTACTTCCAATGTCCCTTTTTTCATAGAAGTTTCTATGTCTTTATTTTATCTTTCACATAATTTTCGAGGTTTTAAATTCCATTCCCATATATTTTCAGTTTTATAGCATCAGAGCCCTACTCCCTCATCAAAACCTAGTTAATCCCGGCACTCAATATTGTGGCCTTTAATCCCTGTCAACTCTTTCGTGGCTTTGATATTGAGGGGGTTCACTGATCGATTGCTCTCGTCACCTCCAAGTAAACTACATTTTTTTCAAATTTCCTCATTGTTTTTTCATCTCAAGCTGCTTTATATTGCACTAATGACATCTATTCAATTGAAGATATGGAAACAACTCATAACCAGTCATAGCCGACCAACTTTTGTTATCAACAAAAACCCACATAACATTTGTCAATATCTACACCCAAAAATCACTCCCATCGATAATCCAGCCACGTCTGGGTATTGCCATAGAATTTGTTCTCAATAAATGTGGTTTAACAAATGAAGATATCCCAAAAGCCTTTAAGCATTGCAATAACTTGCTTCCTGAAAAATCAAGCCAGAATATGAATGAAGTTTTGGGGTTGTTAAATGGCTGTGGTTTGAGCACCCCAACCCAGATTCAAAGGGTAACAAATGTTGTACATGTTTGAGGCTTTTATGGAATGTAGTAATCCTGTTGCAACCTCATGTATGGATGTAGGAGGCTTGGATAGCACCATAGCACAATTGAATCATGAATTCCGCCATTTCAAGGAGGGAGTAAGGAAGTAGAGTGGAGAATCACATTCATGTTTTAGGGGTAAGTCTCCTTAGGCCAATGTTGTTGGGTTAGAGAAAACACAGACGGTTCAATATGACACATTGGTTCCTTATCATAGAAGACTTCTTATGAATGCTTTGCTTCGACCTATATCTCTTCGCACATATGCTCCTGGAAATACTAAACGACTATATGGATATGAAGATAGTTCTTTGCCATTTCGCATGTGCACTATATTCAAAATATCAAAATACTTTGGTGGCAAGGTCTTTTCACTTGCAGCTACAGTCATGAGTGATTTTCTTCACAAAAATCAGACTTGTTAGTTTGTGCTAGATGTTGTTGGTCTACCTAATGTTGTTTTGGATGCTATCATGGTTGGTGTCCTTATGCAAATGAAATAGCTTGTATACCACAGTGCTTAGATTATTTGTGCCTTAATAACCTTGGTATTCAAGCTATTAATGATCATGGTGCTCTAAGATGTTTTGTGAAATTTTTTATGTCAAAAACCTACTTACGAGCCTTGGCAGGTGACACTCCTAGGTCCTTATCATCTGCTTTGGATTAGCTGATGCACCATGCTGCTTCTTTGTGGGGGCCAATGGTGGATGTATTGATTGAAATTTTAAATACTATTACAAAACTTGGATCTTGCATTGAAGTGTGTTTCTTGTTGCAACGATTCTGCCAGTTCTTATGCATCAGTTCCCGTGGAGAATGATTTAGAACAAAAAACATTTATTTCAGTGGATGAAGATGAGTCATCGAGGGCAACATCTGAGATGGGAGTTGATAATTCTGCAAAAAAATTGTCTTCAAACATGGAATCCTTTATCCTAGATTGTATAAGCAATGCTACGCTTCTCTTAGAGAGTATTCTTCATAATACATATAGATGTGGGGCGTTCATTGAGAAAAAGGGTATAGAGGCCCTACTGCAAATATTTGATTTACATATCTTACCATTGACATTTTCAAGTGGTCGGAATATCGCCATTGCCTTTAAAAAAATTCACCACAACACTCATTTGCTCTCACAAGGCTTGTTTGCACTACTCTTATGGAACACATGAGACTTGCAATTGAATTCATGGATTTATTGGCTGGAACAAAGCTGGAAGATATTGAGGGATCACAAAACATGGGAATTTTGAGATGTATTTCAATTCTAGAGGGTTTTTTATCTTTTTCAAAACATCTACTAAAAAGTACAACTAAAATGATGCCTTAGATTGGTTCTGGAGATGCATATATGCTAAAGGATGTGGGGAAGTTGTACAAAGAAATAATTTGGTAGATATCTCTTGTTAGTGATTCAAAATTAGATGTGAATAAATAGGTTGAACAAGGACCTAGAACTGAATATTGGCACCAAATGCAGCAGGTACAAAAGTTGACAATGATCCCAACACAGTTTCAATTGTTCGGTATGTGAAGACATAGTGTGTGAGGATTGGACCTGCTAAAGGATGTGGGGAAGTTGTACAAAGAAATAATTTGGAAGATATTTCTTGTTAATGATTCAAAAGTAGATGTGAATAAAGAGGTTGAACAAGGACTTGGAACTGAATATTGGCACCAAATGAAGTAGGTACAAAAATTGGCAGTGATCCCAACACAGTTTCAATTGTTCGGTATGTGAACCTAGTGTGTGTGAGGAATGGTCCATTGAACCAGAATATATTTATGTGATAAAAATAGGATTGCATCACCATAGAAGAAGGGACAATCTTAGTTAAGTGGATGGTAATCAAAGGATCGATCAATCGATATAGAGCTGATTTTTGGAGGTGTTACCCCCCTATTTCCCATAAGGTGTTCACTTAATTTTTCATGAGGGTTTATGGGTTGGTTCCCGAGTTTTATGGGCAAGTATAAAGTATGATTTTTTATTTTTCTTATTTGTAAAATGAATTATGGGAAATCCATGCCACCCGTGGACAATGAAAGGCAATGAACAACCCTTGTACCTCATATCTAGGCGGTTTTGGGCCCTATAACAGCAAGTTACAACAATAATTAATCCAATATGGGTATTGTTTTGAACATTATTGGGTTTGTTTCACCTTCTAACAACCTCAACATTCAGTTTGGGACATTTTTGTTGATGTGAGGCAGTTATGGGCACAATTTAGGACTATCCATGATGTCCTCCTAGAGCAGACAATGGCAAAATTTGAGGTATGGAAAAGATAAGATAAGAAATCCTCGTTGCACTTGGTGGAGTTTGGACCTCATACCAATAGTATATCTCCAATTATGGGATGATATGGACAACAAAACCACCTTTGGGGGAGAATTTGTGCAATAGTAATGAAGCATCATCTATTCAACTTGGGCATTGAGACAACCATGTGAGGCGGCATACCCAAATAAGATTATGTTCTATGCATAGTTTGGGCACTATTTCTCACTTCTTCCTACATCTGGATAATCTCCAACTTAATGCATATATTTAAAAGGAGCCATTTTTTTTATGTATAAGAGTTTAGCCCTAGAAAATGTAAGCTTTGATTAAGTTAATAATAAGTTGATTTGAAGGAGAAATTCCTTGTGTGTGTAATTGTTTTACACATCTGCTATTTACTTTCTATATATTGTGTGATTTGTGATATGAAAAAAATAACATCTTGTTTGATTGAGAACATAAGGACAGTAGACACCTAGGGATTGGGATTTTTATAACAACTCCCCTAGATCCACAAACACCCACATATCTTGGTTTGTCTTTTTAAAAGTCAAGTATTCCTAGTATTTAGAGTTAATGGAAGCATTATTTCATGGATTTCATGTGTCTTTGTGAGGAAAAAAAGATCATGCTCAGAATTAACATATTGAAAAGCACATGGAAATTACCAAATCGTGAAAGTCATCATTTAACCATCCAAGGGTGTGAAAGTCATCACTGTCTTAAAGTATTGAATAACCGCCTATTTGTTGTCCTCTTTAGTGGCCACTACTTGTTCTTGATCATGATTAAACTCAAATTGGAGCCTTGTAATATCCTTGTATAGATATATCTTGTTAGGGAGCAAGAATAGCCTCTTTTTAGCCCAGAGAACTTGGAAGTGATAGACCTAGAATTTGATGTCGCCCAAGGTCTTTCCAAATTAATATGTTTTAGTTCAAGAGTATCATGGAGAAACACTTTACCATTCTGTAAAGGATCGAAGGAGAAAGGGATACCATTTGAGGCTAAGTTCCTTGGAATTTTTGGATTTCTCTTCGAAATTTTTCTACATAG
Organism: Pseudotsuga menziesii; assembly: GCA_001517045.1. Taxonomy (NCBI): domain Eukaryota; kingdom Viridiplantae; phylum Streptophyta; class Pinopsida; order Pinales; family Pinaceae; genus Pseudotsuga; species Pseudotsuga menziesii. The sequence goes on from LPNX010702698.1 coordinate 1,233,641, forward strand.
CCAATTCAACAAAAGGTGGCACCTTGTTCCATTTAAATACATGTAATAATGAGCTATGTTTAGCAATTTGATTCTAATGTAATATTGATGAGCTATAGTTTTCTCATTAAAACTCTCTTGATGAACAAGGATCTCAATTTTCCTATTCTTCAGGTCTGAAATTTCATTTTGTAAAAGTTGGATCCCTTCAACTGGGGGTAAAAGCTAAAACATTGAAACTTCATGTTGACAATGAAAGAGTGCCTATGATAACATTGTGTAATTTTACTGAAACTTTGATTAATTCTAACCATGGATCAAGGGTAGTGTTTATTTATATGTATTCCAATGAACTTTACATGTTTGTTGTATTTATGATGTCCAATCAGCAATTTATTTTAATTTTTCAAAACCTATACAAAATTTCCACATCCTATCATTTTTCAATTTTCAGTATTTACAATTGTTTCTTGCAATTTTTCTTTATGAAAAAATAAAAATTTAATACTTTGGTGTTTCTTAAAGACATTTCCCTTCTAACCGAGGACCAACTTTTCAACATGTGGACAGTGGAATCCATTCTCTGCAATTGGGGAAACTTGGATTTGGTCCAGATTTTTCCTAGATAAAAGAATGCAACGTTCCTTAACCAAATAAGAATATCTGTTGAAAATGTGAGTTCTGACTTAGAGGCAATAATAATTACTTTGGCCCCACAAGGTATTCAATTCCTTCATATGGACTAACCACTAGGATTTGGTCCTCTAAGGAGGTTACATCCATTTAGTGAATTAGTCCTTTACCATGCTTCTCAGATGGGAATGGTTAATTTTTTTTCTTTCTGATAACGAGGTGTACCAGAATTGAAGAACTTTGTACATATGTGATTTATCATATGTTTCTTAATATAAAAAATTATGGTTTTCTATGTAAGGATTTGAAGGAAACTTCTTGATCTTTGATAAACAACTACAATTTCTTGATTTATGTATTTTCACTTTGGGTTGGTTCATTGTTGTCATTACTTCAAAGTAATGCAAATGCTCATCAAAGAAAAATATAAGAAACCTTTAATGTTGGGGAAGGATCTATGGATAGTCGCTTGTTATTAGAGTAGGTATTACCTCTTGTCCCTTTTTTCAATGTGTATCTTCTCTCAACTAGTTAACTATGATAGAAACTCATCATTGTCATGTATTATGTCTAATAATTCTGTTATTGTAGAAAATGATGAAAACACCTACAAAGCAAGTGAGGCTGGGATTTATCAGTGGTCAGGGAAAGGAGGCATGGGACTGCCCGCTACCGATGTCCCTATGCTTGATTCATCAGATCAGGTCTACATTTATTCATTTTCTCTTCTCAAAACGCTCAAACATGGTACCTATTTCTCAAATTTCCTCTCAATACATCCATTCGTTCTCTCTTGGAAGATGTTTACAATGATCTGGAAATTATTCCTTTTGTTGACGTTATTGCGCCCTAGAAAACTATTCCTAAATGAAAACATATATTACATTTGCATTATTTGAATTTACAGTTGTTTTCTAGATTCAAGAATCCTTAAAGACATAGAGAAATCGTTTCCCATTTAGGCTAAAATAAAGCCTCATTTTAAAGTTCTAGGGTAAACAGTTAGACGATTCATTTTGCTTTTTCTTGGTTGCAGTCAAAATATGGTGCCAAGTTCTTTTCTTTGGAATGCCCATTAGAATAGTTATGTCACATAATGGTATGTTGTTTTTATTCTATGAACACATGGTGAAATCCAAACATTGATAGTGATACACAGTATTGATCCAGTGGTCACAGATTGAGGAAATTCCTGTAACTCATGTTATCCAAAATTCTTTCTCCAAAAACCAACTTTGTTTAATATGTATTAGTTTTACCATCTTCAAGAATTCTTTTGGAGCATAGAAACAATTACAATTTGTTAGTGTCTTATATATTGAATATGCTTAATTCCTATATATCCTAGAAAGTTTGCAAGCAATATTTCCATTACGGTCATAAACGATTTGTCACCATCCTGTTGGTTTAATATTTATCTTTGCTAACTTGTCAAAAATGAGAACATGGATCTTTTGGGTTTTAATCCCATTCTTGAAAGCAATGTTAACGAGGTTTTGAGTGCACGTGGAACTTTTGATGATTGATTCCTACTCTTGTGACTTGGCAGCCCAATTTGTGAGATGTTGGGGATTATCCGGTGTTTTTCTTCCATCCATAGTTCCATAATTTTTTATCCTTGATAATTTGAGATGCTAGTCTTCTTTACCATTGTGATGCAATCATTTTTTACATGTTTGACCTTCCTCCCTTGGTCATCAAATATTAAGTTGTTTCTATTAAGTCATACTTTGAAAGTAAAATGAATATGTAAATTGATGAACATAGAGCTTTGATTAGTTTCTTTTAAGAGTTTCTGGGTATTCCATTGATCAGTTTAGGAAAAATTGGTTTCAAGAAGATTGGTGAGATGTTAAAAGGAAATATAATTGGACTTGAGAATGCTTCTAGAATCATCTGAGACCCATAATCTTTGAAACCTAAAACCATCACCTGAAGGTCGAGCACCATTGTGATGCCAGGAAACCCAACTAATTAACCATGATGGTTCTAAATTGGAGAGTTGAATGTCTGTTTGATAAATAAGCAGTGTTACAAGAGGACACACTCCCTTGGGTGGGAGGCGCAGCCACCACACCTCCCATATTTTTGGGACAAGGAAACTAGGGAACTTGGGGAGATGCAGGGGTGACCTTTCCCTTTTGTGAGGGATTCATGGGTGTCCTCCCACAAATTTTTGTCTAATGGCCTTAGAAAAAGTCCATTTAGAAAAAATAAAACCTAAAAGCAAATGAAAATATTTATTTCATGCTTTCATTGTTTATATATGTAACTTGTCATTGTTTCTCATCCATTTCAATATGCATTTTTTTAGTATTTCGAATGAGCTCCACTATGTTGAGGACCTATTATGACACAAATCTACGTGGGAAATTTTATACAATAATTATAGGAAAACCAACCCTGGTTATGGTTGGTGAGACTCTCTATTTGGACTAGTACTTTTTCAGTCATGAGGGGTTGTCCCTAGAAAGCGTATACTGTAATTTGATCTAAAAATATGCAGATTTTACGAACAAAAACAACATACATAACTCCCTCCTTAACTGTCCTAGAACAACCAAGAGTGAGCGTTATTTCAAGCTCTAAATTTAAATGGTTGAGATCAGGTTTAGAAGTGACCATAACACATGACCCAATGGAAATTAAATGAAAATAATTGCGTCCCCAATTGAAAGGAAAAACAAAGAAAGAACAAATAACTTCCAATCATTACCGACAATTTAATCATTAACAACCAATAAACAGAGAACTAAAATAAACATAACTAACCGAATCACTTGACGGTACAAGAAACGAAGCTTTCAGGTTTCGCATACAAGAAACGAGGAGAGAGAAAAAAACAAAAAGAAAGGTGAAGTAGAGCTACAAGCCTCCTACAACACCTACTTCCATTTTGATGAATATTACTTAGGCAACTAAAGCAAATGTCACCTTGTTATGTCATTTTTAATAAAACACTATCATCCACTAGTGGAAGAGGGTGCCACTAATTTATGAATGAAGAGATAATGTTGATCAAATATACAAGTCTTCATAGAGATAATGTTGATCAACTAGTGACACATACAAGTCTATGAAGGCCAAGAATCTTGTGTGGAGTTAGAATAAATATATAGTTTGTGCAAATAAAAAATATCAATATTTAAAATAATATAATTTTATGCTATAAAATTTAAATGCATAAATATAAAAATTACAAATATAATATTTTTGAAAAAATATAAAATTGCACATATTTTTAAAAATAAACGTTAAAAAACCCTAAAATCTAACATCTTGCCAAATATAAGAGGCCATTCCCACCTAGCAAAAACCAAGCTTCCAAAATTAACCTAAAACTATCCTAGACAATATTCCTTCTAACAAATAATTTTTTGAAGTCCAGAATTTTTAGCATGTAAAGTATAAAAATGCAATGAATAAGTTACAGAAACTGCCCAAATGCAAGTTTCTTTGTTCCATAATTTGTGGCAATCTACAGTCTATCCATTACAAGATTTATTTCATAATAAAAATGATAAATAAGATGTAAAATTCTTAATTTGTCTTTCCATAAACCTTTTCAAACAATATAAAAGTGTAATATCCACATTTCCCAAAAAATTTCAAAAACACATAATTAACGTTTTCACGTAAGTAAAGAAGTTCCTGAAATATAAGCCACTTTCCTGACTTTCAAAATGAAATTGCAAACAACTAAGATCTGAACTTCTATAAATCTACCAGAATTAAACTCTACTTGTTATGTTCTTTAGTGAAAAGGGTAGAGCCCTCTTCCTCGGGCTCAAAGGGGAGGGAGAATACTCAGAGAATGGCGTCAATGTGGCGTCACTGCTGGAAAGAGACTAAACACACCCACTAATTAATGCTTCTCTAAAGAGAGGGACATAATACTCTAAATGAGTCGTTACAAACTAAACCGAAGAGCTGCAAGGAACTATTAAGGAGCTAATAAAACTTGGGATGTTTAAAAAAATAATACATTTTAATCTTAGTAACGTTGAAAGATATGTATCAGGATCAACTGAGGATAGGTGGGCTTGCCTTAGGCACTTTAACCATTGGATTGGGGATTCCTTTTTAAGTCTGGGTTATCCTTCTTTGTAACCGTTGGTCGTTCTCGATTGGCATGCAAAAGCTTCTCTTTTATTTTAGATTATATCTCTCTGGTCAAAGTGTTTTTTTTAACTAAAACCAATATGATAAAAATGAAACTTCAAATCAAATTTAATTTAATTAAGTAAACTTAAGATTCAAATAAATGAGATTCATACCTCTCATTTGCATATGAAATTAAGCCAATAACATAGTCTGAGAGCTCCCTCGGGTTATCTCCAACAGAATGGATTAATATCCAGTGTCATCCCAGGGTCTATTTATTATGGAGAACGGCATGCCCATTTTGGTTCTTCTCATTACAATGCCCCATCAGCAGAATGTATAGCATGGAATCCATCTTGGGCTCCAAAGAAATCAACCCATATCATTAGTTTTATGTTTGGAGCGGTTGTTATGATCAAGCCATCAAATCCTCAGGATCTGAAGTCCACATCACTTAGATTCTCTCTAACCCATGGAGAACTGCATTCCCAGTTTGGTTCTTCTCGTTACAACGCCCAATCAGCAGAATATATAGCACAACCCATATCACTAGTTTCATGTTTGGAGAGATTGTTATGCTCAAGCCATGGAATCCTCCTGATCTGAAGTCCACATCGCTCAGATTCTCTCCAACCCTTGTATTCCAATACTCCAACCAACGCCTAAGTTTGGGCATTTGAAAACCCCAATCATTCCATAGTATGTCTTGGCTGCTTGCAACCCCTCCATGGACTGGGGCGAGGAAACAATCTTCTGCAAAACCATCTCCGAATATCGATTTGGGCAGGCTCAGCCAAAGAAGCGTAATGCTAAGCGGACAAAGACTTGTACTTTAATTATCATTAAATTTTATCTACCAACTTACCTTTTGCATGCTGGAGAAGTTAACAATCGACCATCGTTCATTCCTGATCCAAAACAAGAAATGGAACGAAACGAGACGAGTTCACACAAAAACTGAAAGCCATTTCTGGAAAAAAATGCCTCGAGAAACGATTCGTTTCTGAAGAAATGGTTTTTCAACTCTAGAAACGGAAGCGACCGTAGAAAACGCCAGTTTCATCTCGTTGTCGTTTCTATTGCGTGTTTTTTGGAAAACGTGAACTACCGTCACGTTTCTGGTAACATAGGTTACCTGCTACCTCTTACCTAATGTGTTGTCATTCATCATTTACTGTAGGTATTTTTCTTGAAATCGTTGAAACAACAATGAACTCTTGGATTTTAGTCCATGGTCAACCCTGAAATGGAAGGTTTGGATGAAGAAATATGCCTGAGATAAAATGTATAAGCAGACAAAGGTGACAATTCAATAAAATGATCACGTAAGTAGAGAAAGGTGTGTCTCTATAGTGACTTGGATTACCTTGTACTAGTCCTTCAAGTGAAATTGGTGATGGAAATTCTGGAGAAATTGTTGAATACCTTGATTTGAGATGGCAGAACATTGAACATATTGGTTCCCAACGTGCGTTGCTAAACTATCGTCTTTATACAATGAAGTGGATGTTGGAACGGTTCCAATTACATGTAGATTTCATTACAGATATTTTGTACATTTAAGTTACAGCATTTAGAACCATCTTATCATCATCAGGTTTCAAGTTTTTTATCTGACCATACCATTCCCAAACTGGATATATGATCTTGTACATACAACAGGACTATCTACAAGGATTTACTTCTTCATTGCTGGTAAATATTGTTGGTGTAGGTCAAGGATGAGGAGCTTCAAAGTCTTCACTCTGAAATGGTTGGCTATCAAGTTGTTTATCGCGTGTATCTATGTGTCAAAAAGAAATCTCTCTAGCAGTCTTTCCCTTGTGAAATTTGCAACTTCCCCGATATAGGAGCCTTCTGGAATTGTTGTAGCATTTATCCTTATTTTTAGATACAAAATCTGGATTGGGATATTTGTTGGAAATATGGCAATCAATATCTAGTATTTTTTTTCTAGACCACTTCAGTCATACCTCCTGTCGGCAATAGCTTGTTGTTGGCTATGGTGGGCAGACCCGGGTTTACTATCGTCAACCAACAACACCCCTAGCTCATCGGCCCTTTCGGCAACAGACCGCAAAGCAGCCTGAAGTCTCACCCGAGGTGACTCTAATGGGTCGGCCAAGGACTCAAGTGTCTTGGACCAGGTTCTGCGGTAGTCCTACTTGTGACTCGCAGCTCTCCTAGCTGTGAGGTCTCTTCCTCTGCGCGTCGCGCGACCTTCTACTCGCGTCGCGCGATCTCCTTGTCTCGCAGCTCTTCTAGCCGTGAGGTATACCTTTATACTGCTGTGCAGTCCTTCTCTATGTCACACACTTTCCCTGAGTCGCGATATCTCCAACCTTACCACATCGCCGCGCACCGTGCGACATGCAGCTCCTGCCCAACGCTAAGTCCTCAACCTGCGGTATCACGCACCGCAGCTCCTCTACCGGTGCGGTATCACCTCTCTATGATATCCTACCTCCGCGGTTTAGCGCACTTAGCGTTGCTCGTGTCGACGTGCAAGACTTGACATACAAGGCTAATCAATACTGCAACTAGTGACTGTTTTACGCAAAGCATAAATGAACCACATACAACATGCCAAAGACTGTGATTTATACTTTAACTTCTATATTACTGTGAACTGATTAACACATTCATTCATCAAACTGTAACCAAAATCCACGAAATGACTGTGAAATGCATAAGT
>LPNX010702698.1:1241273-1352508 GCA_001517045.1 Pseudotsuga menziesii
ACTGCTTCTCTTTTTTGTCCTTCGTCTTCAATGCTTCAGCCTCGTTTATCCTTCTTCTTTATGAGGGTCGCTGAGCCCTCCTGTCTTTCGCCGCTGCCTTCAATGCAGTGGGTGAGCTCTCTCTTCTCGGCCGCTCAGGTACTGTTGCCTTTCTTGACTTCTCTATCTAAAAATTCATGGTTTCCGGCTCTGCTCTGCAGCTGGAAACGTGCTACGGCGTCGTAGTTCTGTCTTATCTTCTTTCCACCAAAACTTATCTCTCCGCTAAACTAGCAGCTTCTTCTGTAGCTACGGGACCCTGCTCCAATAGTCCCCTAACACTTACTTGTGGCTCATCCTCAAGCCACCACCAGCGGGCTTCTCCTGCTATAGCTTTGCTTTGGCTTCCTGCGAAGTCCTCTGCAACCTGTCCCGAAGTCCTGCGACTTCCTGCTGCATCACTTCGACACACTCTCTGTAGTTTCTGTAACTTGGTTCACTAGGCTCTCTTATCCTTCCTGCCCGATGTCATGGTCTCACTCTCTTCGCTCCTGAAACCCTTTTAAGAGCCTTCTAGTGTTTGAGATGTTTTCCACAGATATCATTTCTTCTTTATCTAGGTTAGAACTTTTATCACAAGGAAAATCTGTATCTGCCAGCCTTCTCAAACATTTCCTTCAGTCTGGAGCGCTGTATATGAAAGAGATACAAACCATGAATTCCGTTCTGAGAACAAGCCTTTGTCTGCGTTCTGGAATTCCACCAACTGCTAGGTTTGCTGTCTTCTTCCACTTCTCTTCTCTTAGAGGTGCTCCAGGTACACACGCTGCCTCTGATCGTTAGATTTTTGTTGCGTTGCCTCCGCAATCTTTGGTGCTTTTCTTAGCTGATCAGATAGGTCGGCGACCTTCTCCCATTGCTTTCTTTTTCTCATTTTTACTTTCTGCCTGGCAGGAGATTTCTTCTCATCATTCTTCCGCTCTGCTTTCTTATCTTCAGTGGTCGGCTCGGCATTTTTCTTCTCCTTAGCAGAGACTTTGGTGACAACTTCTACTTCTGGTGCTTGACTCTTCGTCCTTGGCGGCTGTCGGACCTGTGATGTACTTAATTTCACAACCCTGGACGGCGTCGTCATAGCGGACCTACGGCCACCAGGGTCGAAGTGTCTCGGCATGTCTTCTAGAGGTTCGTCCTCGAACAGAGCTCTCTCAATACAAAATGGCGGACGTGCAATGGCTGCAATTTCTGAAAATCGCAGCACTCTGTAACAAACTTAGCTCTAGACAGAGAACTCTTAACAATGCACTCTACAGCTCTCGGTTTTTCTGCAAACGTAACCTTCCCAATTGAATACTTTTTGCTTTTATGCCTGCTACAATAATCCTGGACACAACGGTCATCTATACTGAACCCGTCGGTTGTAATTAATGCCTGGACAAGACCACACCCATCATCCGATCCTTAATAAATGCAGAAATCCGATCGAATTTCCCTCGAAACGTGTGTGTACAGGCGCCGGTCTCGTCTGAGATTTGCCGAATATGGAAAAATTTATTACACTGCTGCCAAATCTACGGTAAGATATACCGTTCATTACCTCATTAACTACCTGTTAGATGCTGACTTAACTAGCCCTCTATTGGTTGCAAAACTGAGTACTCGGCAAAACTGAGTACGTGGCAAAACTGAGTACGTGGCACGGGGAAACATCACGCTGCCACGATGCGACTCGGCATCACCTGTATACAACAATACTACTTTTTTTTTTTTTTGAATCGTCCTTGTGTGATTCCTCATACTTTAGAAAATACCTGTCGGTGTAGACTAGTTCCCGGTGCGATGCCTCCTTTCAACTAGACTGGACATCTGCACCACCATAAACTGGCTAAGCTAGGGCTGAGAGGCGGGGTGGCTATCACTATACAGCTTAAGCCTACTACCATTAATCCATGTGGGAAGAATCTCCCCATTCAGCTGGCTGAGCTGAACGGCACCTCCCTCTGTGACTTGTTGTATCTGATATGGCCCCAGCCAATGCGTCTTGAAATTTCCTGGAAACTTAATGAATTTGCTGTCATAGAGGAGCACTAGGTCTTCGATCTGGAAATTCTTCCTCTTAATGTGTCTATCGTTCCAAGCTTTTTCTCGTGCCTTCTGCACTTTCTGATGGAATCCGGCGATGAATCTGTCTTCTTCTAAGGCAAGCAGTTGTGCTAGCCTTTCCTCCACTGTGTCTGTATCAGTCATCCCTATAATCTGAGCGATTCTTAAACTGGGAAGAATATACTCCATAGGCATAACAGCCTCCTGTCTGTACACCAAACTGAAAGGTGTGTGTCCCGTAAGTTTCTTGCATGTGGTCCTGTATGCCCATAATACAGCATTAACTCTGAAGTCCCAATCATTCCTTTGGCTATTGTAGATCTTAGTAAGAGCATTTTCTAAAATCTTATTAAAGGCCTCCACCGTACCATTAGCCTGTGGGTGGTAGGGAGTGCTCTTATGGTGCTGGATCTGGAATTCTTCTGTCAATGCCTCAATAGTTTTGTTCAAGAAATGTGTGCCTTGATCACTCATCAAAATTACCGGGCATCCAAATCTACTGATGATGTTTTCAAAAAGGAACTGTGCGGCTGTGGCAGCATCACAATTTCTTACTGCTTTGGCCTCTGCCCATCTGGTGAGGTATTATGTTCCAGTGATAATATATCTCGCCCCCGTGCGCTTTCCTGGTGGGTTGATAGGACCCACAAAATCTATAGCCCATTTTTCAAATGCGCGCAGCGTGACCTGCGGCCGCAGCGGCATTTCATCGCGTAGTGAGGGTTTTCCTACCCTTTGGCAGATATCGCAGCATCTGCAAAAGTCCTTGGTGTCTTTATGCAATGTAGGCCACCATAATCTTGCCTCCAGGATTTTCTGCGCAGTCGGTTTTCCTGCGAAGTGACCTCCTGCGGTTCCTGAATGTGCCTCTCTAATAATAGCGTCTTTTTCATGCGGCATCACACATCTGCGCAGAACTTCATCCGGGCCTAACTTGTATAGGTATCCTGCAATAAGGGTGAATTCTGCTGCTTTAACAACCAACTGCTTCTTTTGCTGCTTAGTAAACTCATCCGGTGCTACTCCTGTAGTGAGAAATTGAATAATATCGGCATAGTACTCATCTACGATCTGGATAGAAAACAATGGCACATCTGGCAGATTGTCCTCTAGGTTACTTGGCTCTTCTCCTGAGTCTATCCATGACAAGTGATCGGGTCTGGCATTCAGTCGGCCTGGCTTCACAATGATTTCAAAATCATACTCCTGAAAGAGGAGTAACCATCTGCAGATTCTCCCCCCTAACACTGGCTTATTGACCAAATACTTCAACGCGGAATGGTCAGTGAACATCTTAAACGAGGCACCCAACAAGTAGTGCCTAAACTTCTACAGCGCGTACACCATAGCTAGGCCTTCTCTTTCTCTTGTGGTGTAGTTCTTTTCTGTTGTCGAGAGCTTTCTACTGGAGTATGTGATAGGATGGTCAATGTCCCCTTCTCCTAGTTGTGTTAAAACAACCCCTAATGCGATGCCAGACGCATCCACATGTACATGAAATGGCTTAGTCCAGTCTGGAAATACTAAGATGGCTGTTGTAACCATGTTTTCTTTAAGTGTGTCTAGACTCTTGTGACATTCCTCATTCCATAGGAATTTTACATCTTTCTTTAGCAATTTCTCCATTGGTGCTGTAATCTTTGCGTAGCCCTTGATGAACTTTCTGTAGTACCCAGTATGACCAAGTACTGTCCTCAGTTGCTTGACTGAGTTGGGTGCTGGAAGGTTTACATTGATGGCGATCTTCGCGGGATCTACCATCAAGCCTTGTCTACAAACAATGTGACCCAACAAAATACCAAATGGTGCACAAAATATACATTTCTTCAAGTTTAGAGAAATCTGGTACTGCCTACATTTCTCTAGCATCAGTATTAAGTCTCCTATATGCTTGTCGATTAATCCAAATACAGTCCAATCATCAAAATATACTTCTAAGAATTTATGAATGTATTCTTTAAATACAGCAACTACTACTCTAGAAAATATAGCTGGTGCATTCTTAAGACCAAAGGGCATTACCGTATACTGGAACGAGCCCCATTCTGTTGCAAAGGTGGTCTTGGATCGATCTTCTGGATGTATTCTGATCTGATGGTAGCCTAAAAAGCCATCAGTGAAGGAGTAGACCTCCTGTCCTCCCACGTTGTCTAATACCTCATCAGTGAACGGTGTCGGAAATGGATTGTGAAGCGATGCATCGTTGAGCTTGCGCAGATCGACATAGATCCTGATGTCTCCTTTTGTTTTCTTTTCTTATACAACCATGGGGCTAACCCATTCGCTTTCTTCTACCGGCTCAATGATGCCTGCTGCTAGCATCTTGTCAATTTTGTCCTTTACTTTTTCTTTGTAGCGCGGATTCAATCTATATGGGCGCTGCTTGACTGGTCTAGCATCCTCCTTCAATGGTATCCTCATAAATCCAAGGTATCCAACTATTCCCTTCATCTCTGTGAACTTGGTGGGAAATAGGTCCTGATAGTCATGTAACAAATCTGCAATCTGGCCGACTATTTCATTGTTCCAATAGTCTCCAATAGAGGCAAACTTAGGTTCTGCGTCTGTGCCAATATTGATCTTTTTAATCTTGATAGGTTCAGTGATTGCTGGAATCTCTAACTGTGGTCCCCCAACATCGCGAGTCCCTTCTGACTTTGGAATGTTGGTGTTACGAGGATCCTCATCCTCATCCTTATCTTCATTGTCTGGCTTTGCTACAAAATTATAGCACTCTAGCGCGGCTTGCAACTGGGTGGCCCACTCGGGTTGAGCCTGCACTGAGATGGTGCAGTCCTCAAATATCTTGATCTTGATTATGTCTAGGGCCTGGGAAACACTTGGATGTTCTGATTCAAATGCGAAGGTGAGTAGGAAACTGTCTGTCATAAGTGACCATGTGGTCGTCCCCTTGCGCAACTCGATCTCTGTGTACCAGTTCCTTGGAACTGTGTCGAATGTGTGAATGAATCTGTGAACCCATTCATCCTCGGGAATGTCCAACCAGTTCTGTTCACATGTCTAAATGTGTGTCCTGGGATCTGTTTCTCCTGTGTACTTCTGCTGGACATACTCTCTGTCGACAGAAAATATGATCGCCATCAATCTTTTAATATCATCCCATGATGCGATATTCTCTTTATGTGCATACCACCATCTTGCAGGTGTGGCTCGTACTGCAAGGTCCATAGCTGCGATCCTCTGTTCGTAATGAATCTGTTGCTCAAACTGCTCAAGGAAGTCCTGGATATCTATCAGACCCTGATATGATGGAATCTCAGTGATCTCTGCACCGATCCATCGTAGTGACTTACTCATAAACGCACATCTGCGCGCTGAGACTTCGTAAAGTCTGTTCTGCCAGTTATCTAGACCAACATCGGAATTCGATGCGCATGAGCTGTCACATCGCCAACTAATGTTCCCTTCTGCGGTTGGATTGATGTAGTCGTTCTGGTTCGCAGTCATCTGGTAGAGACTATCCAAGTTTTGTGCCTCCTCCTCTGCTCGGATAGGTTCAATGTATCTAGGACCCTAGTGAGGATCCATCGGCGCGATGACCCAGATCTACGCATCCTCAAAGGTCATTTGTCTTCTCTTTAGTTCAATGACAGCCTTGCTACCGATCACCCAATCGATACTTAATAATGCGGGATACGGTCGACTGTCGCCAATGATTTCTATAACCTCGAAGTCCGCAAAACTGTGAACTCCGTCAATGTCAACTGGCACCTGCGGAAGTCGACCCAATGGTGATACTCGCTGCTGATTAGCTAATCTCAGGTGGATAGGCGATCTGACTAACTGAGGGCTACCCATCTATTCCCATGTCTGCTTAGTCAAAACATTCACCTCTGATCCTAGATCTAAGACGACTTCATCCATTTCAAACTCTCCAATCTGTGATGTGAGCTTCATCTCTCTTCCGGTCCTTGTATGTCCTGTAATATTATGAACAGCGCGGTGTGCACTGCCCAAGAGAGAAGGTTGCTGACACTGATCTATGATGCGTTGTAGCTCGCCGATAGCTTTTTCATTTCTTACGAGTTTCAAACAACTGCGCAGGAAGGATTGTACGCTTCCTGTCGATTCATCCTCGTCGCATCGTCCCGATGTGGTAGCCTGCGGTATCTGTTCAGGGCTATCGCCACAAGGTGCTTGCTGCGGTACGCCCCTAGATGGAGGTACCTGCGATCCTGATTGCGTCGGTTCATCAAAGGAAGCCTTGGCTTCGTGAAATGTCTCTTTATTCTTCTGTAGGTCGAGTGTTGTTGCTTTACTAGGAGCTCTGTGCACCCACTCCTGACTTGTGTTCTTTTCGGTCTCCTGCGATGTCCTACTAGTGGAAGCACCGCTACAAGTCACAATGTTAACTTTTGGTTCTGGCTCTGCCTACTCAGTAGCAATAAGCTGGATGTTCTGGTGTACTAATGGCTTAGGGTTTTTTATCTTAGCTATTAAGGTAGGACACTCCTCTATGTTATGATCATAATATTTGCAGTAGTTACAAGTGGTAGTGGGGCTCTGACAGTCCCTAGCATAGTGTCCTACAATTCCGCAGTTATAACAAGTGATTGGTCCACGAACACGGCCAAAACCTTCTCCTCTTCCGAAGCCTTCTCCTCGTGCAAAGCCTCCTCCACGGCCTCGTCCTCTGAATCCTCCTCCACGGCCACCGTAAGTCGGATCAGGCTATGGTCCTGCTGCTGGACCCTGTGTTTCTGACTGGACTCTGTATACGTCATATTTTCTATCTAACATGAGATCGTAGGCTTGGCAATCCTATTCATCGTGTCCGACCGAGCTGCAAAAAACACAGTATAGGTTCTTAGGTGTCTGTACATACTTCTAAAGCAAAGGGCATTGCTGAGGCGGGTGTCCTTGTGTTTTGCATATTTCACACCATGGCCCTTGCGTTCGTGGTAAGGGGTTAGGAGCCCCTGATGCTAAATACTCTGCAAAGACTGGACAGTTGTCTTTGGTATGGCCCTGTGCTCTACATCGTAAGCACCATATGTCTTGCATAACCTATTTTCCTTTCTTAATTTTGTGTATCTGTAACGTGAGGTTGGCCAACTGGTTCTGTAGAGTTGTCATGCCTGCACTGGTTTCAGCTAAGGGTGAAGATTCTAGCTTCATCGCCATCTCCAACGCGTCATCCTGCATCTGGAGTTTCTGCTGCATGAGCGGTATTCTGATGTGAGGGAGCAGCGCTGCAATAAACCATTCCTTATGCTGCTCTGGCGCAAACTCAAAGCTTACTTGATCTATAAGAGCTTTGAATTTCTGGTCAAAGTCCCATACTGATTCTGATGGTAGTTGCTTAATATCCTTGAGCTCTGTTATGCACTGAGACTCAGACTTAGGTTTCTTGAACTCTTTAATCATGGCGTTCTTGACCTGGGAAAGTGTCTTGGGTACTGTGGTATACTTTATATACCATGTTAAAGCTCGATCTCTGAGTGTGGTGACCAACTGTACAAGTTTAAGGTTATCGTCGTTGATTGTTTTAATGCTCCACATGGCTTCACATAGAAACCAATGTTGTTCCGGGTCCTCTGCTCCTGTACCCTTAAAGGTAGGTAACTTCATATCATCTCCCATTCTATTTCTCTGAGTTGGGTTATGATTGACTGGATTACTTCCACTCATCAGTGTACGTGAAGGTGATGTAGCTGTAGTAGGTACTGTCTGTGAGCTACTGGATGGAGTACCTACAGGATTACTCTGAGTCCCGGTCTGTTTCTGTAGGGTATAGGGATGGTAAGGGGTACCCCCCTCTGGTTCTTCTGTGGTACTAGGACTCGGTTGCCTACTATTGTCTGAACTATCTCCAAATACAGGAGAGCCGAAAGCTACTTTATATTTCTTTCCACTACGTGTTCGTCCAATGTCATCAAAATCACTTTCAAAGTCTTGTGACATTACTATATTTACTTATTCATCTGAAATCATGTCCATTACTCCTTTTTCATGTAGCAGCATCTTAATGGACAAGTTTAGAGATTTTAGGTACTTACCACGATATCCTTTGAAGAAGTACCGCTCAACCTCGCTGAAGCTTTTTCTTTGGGCCACTGCAAATTCTGTAACAAAGCCTCCTAGCACACTCGCAAGCCAGAAGTCCACTGCTCTCGTAATGGGATTGTCAAGGTTCTGCACGGTCTGAATCAGCTCCGGTGTCCAAACAATGTTTCTTTTCTTCTTGAATATGTTCCTATCTGTCAACTTTGATAACCAGTCGTAGAGCTCGTTTCCATAGGTTGCAAAAAATATCACGTGTATATCTGAAGT
Source organism: Pseudotsuga menziesii (assembly GCA_001517045.1). Lineage (NCBI taxonomy): Eukaryota > Viridiplantae > Streptophyta > Pinopsida > Pinales > Pinaceae > Pseudotsuga > Pseudotsuga menziesii. The sequence continues at coordinate 1,249,650 of LPNX010702698.1, forward strand.
GATATGCTTTTGTAACCAGTCCTCTGTGCTCAGCTTAGGGCTCCAATTTTCTTTCACGGAAAACTCCCTTAATTTTGAATCCAGCCACTGATGAAACTCTTCTCTAGTAGGATGCCAACAGAACATTAGCGCTCAGTTGTTCAAAACCGACAACGGAACCATTTGTTGGCTATGGCGGGAAAAGCCGGGTTTACTATCATCAACCAACAACACCCCTAGCTCACCGGCCCTTTCGGCAATAGACTGCAAAGCAGCCTGAAGTCTCACCCGAGGTGACTCTAATGGGTCGGCCAAGGACTCAAGCGTCTTGGACCAGGTTCTGCGGCAATCCTAGCTACGAGGTCTCTTCCTCTGCGCGTCGCACGACCTTCTGCTCGCGTCGCGCGATCTCCTTGTCTCGCAGCTCTTCTAGCCACGAGGTATACCTTTCTACTGCTGTGCAGTCCTTCTCTATGTCGCACACTTTCCCTAAGTCGCGATATCTCCAACCTTACCGCATCACCGCGCACCATGCGACATGCAGCTCCTGCCCAATGCTAAGTCCTCAACCTGCGGTATCGCGCACCGCAGCTCCTCTACCAGTGCGGTATCACCTCTCTGTGATATCCTACCTCCGCGGTTTAGCGCACTTAGCGTTGCTCGTGTCGACGTGCAAGACTTAACATACAAGGCTAATCAATACTGCAACTAGTGACTGTTTTACGCAAAGCACAAATGAACCACATACAACATGCCAAAGACTGTGATTTATACTTTAACTTCTATATTACTATGAACTGATTAACACATTCATTCATCAAACTATAACCAAAATCCACGAAATGACTGTGAAATGCATAAGTAAACATATCAAATAATCCATTCACATAACACACGATTTTAACGTGGTTCACCTCCAGGATGGAAGTTACGTCCACAGAACTGTGTTTTCTTTATAGCTCAGGGGAAGGTAAAACACAGTTCTACTGCACCGCATATGCAGCTCAAGATCTTCTCTCTTAGATCTCTTTTCTCTCTATATTGCTCTCCTACAATATACTCTTCCCTCTCTGTCGATCCCTGTGGATCATTACATGCATACTCTATAAGCCAACTACTGGTTATAGTAAGATTGCTTCCGCTAATAATAGAACCAGAGCTCGACTCTATTACAGTACAAGATAACTGTGTGCTAACAGACTCAATGGCTAACTATATGTTATCTGACTAGCTGGATGGCCTAAAATTCCCAAAATGCCAACCTTTTACAATAGAAAATATATCCCTTTATAAGCAGCCCGAAGGTCTTGCCATTACAACACTGTGGGCCTGTCCCAACAGTAACCCAAACCCTAACTAGTGACAGTCGGCCATATCTGTACTTGAGGTAGCCGCTTTCCATCACACCACATCTCTCTGCAGTCTTCCATGCTTCCCGTCACTGATCATGGGTACTATGCACCGCTTCTCTTTTCTGTCCTTCGTCTTCAATGCTTCAGCCTCGTTGCTCCTTCTTCTTTATGAGGGTCGCTGAGCCCTCCTGTCTTCTGCCGCTGCCTTCAATGCAGTGGGTGAGCTCTCTCTTCTCGGTCGCTCAGGTACCGTTGCCTTTCTTGACTTCTCTATCTAAAAATTCATGGTTTCCAGCTCTGCTCTGCAGCTGGAAACGTGCTACGGCATTGTAGCTCTGTCTTATCTTCTTTCCGCCAAAACTTATCTCTCCGCTAAACTAGCAGCTTCTTCTGTAGCTGCGGGACCCTGATCCAACACTTGTGGTTTTTCTGCATGCTTTGAGGAAATTAGTTGTGGATGGTTAATGAATCATCCCCTTCAGTCAACAGGTGGTCGTATGTGCATTGTTGTTCAGATAATAATTTCATTATTATACTCTTGCTTCCAAGACTGTTCAGCCAATATATTCTGGATACACATTCTCTGTAAAACTAAGAGGTAGGTTGTATCTTCCATCATTTCACCTACTATGGAATCTCAAAATTCAAATGTTTACAGTCTAAATATTGTTTCTCTGTATGCATACCTATTGTGGTAGGAATCAAGAAGCAAAAAGAGTACTGTTGACACTCTACATGATGCCCTCTGGCTCTTTCTTGTAGCTCCTCTTGTGAGTTCAATATCTGGGACATGTAATGTTGTTGCTTTAACAGTTTTTGGATTATCAAAGTGGAAACATTTTCTGATTTTATGGACAACCTGGGTTCTTGGTGATTTGTCATCAATTATTTGCTATACACCATGCATTCATCATCTATCGAATCTCTTCTATCAGGCTGTCGTACAGCTTGGTTATTGTGAAAAGAAACATGAAAATGTAAACAATCACTTCAATGGTGTGGAACTCAACAGAGAGAAGTCCAATTCTAGTGTATTTGATAAATCATTATCCCCTGGTACCTGTGATAGTAACATCTATTTTAATATATTCTTTTCTCCCTCTCAAGGAGGATGTGATGATACAAGGAACCTTAAGAATCAAGGTGGGCAATTCCAAATATATAACGAGAATCCTCAAAATAAACACTTTTGTTTATGTGGTCATGAAAGTCCATCTATGAAGTTGTCTTGTCATAGTGAAGCAAATCATATGGCAATGGGATTGTGTTGTAAACTTCATAGACATAAACTTTAACCTATTTCTAGAGCGATTTCTTCAGCTGGAGATGTTCAGTGTGTTTCTCTTGAAGGTAACGTGACAATAATTAATATGGAAAAGGATGGTACATACCAAAGTAAAGAGTGTTGAGAGACGAACCTGAAAAGCGTCTTGTTTTACTTATTAATAAGATAGGTTTGTTTTTTCAACTTAGTGATCTTTACATTCAATTACAGTTCCGTCAGATTTTTTATATTTTTTGAAATATGCCTCACTTTTCTGTTACATAAACATTACGGTGAAAACCATGCTACAAAAAAGGGTGGCAAAATCCATGTCACAAAGTGCAAGCAAACCATAAGAACCCATAAAGTACTGGGAAATGATGAAATATTTAAATCCTTTCGAACTGGAGGATCAAGGTCCAGGATGAGAAAAATGACAAAACTGGACGAAGTTATGGAAGAACATCTATTAGCCTTTTCTTTTTATCACACTTTTGGACATGTGTGAAATATAAAGATGCTTATAATCTATTTTGACGTGATCAAATTCCTGAAAAGACATTGCTATAATTACATTCACATCTTTATTTTTAAGCTTATATTGTAAAAGGATCTTCCTGACTTCTTTTTAAAAATGGTTTGCAGATATTTTTCCTAGGGAGATTGCAGAGAAATGGCTTAAATATCTTAGAGAAGAACGACCAACTATATCCTTTAAGTGCAACACCCAGGAGCAGAGGTCAAATCTAGGATGAAAATCGGCTTCAAAAACTACCAGGCACACTCCCAGACTACAGACCAGTGATTGTCTTGGAGCTGAAACACTTGTAAGGTTGCTGAAAAATTATTCTAGAACTCATGAGGTTGCTCATATCATTTGTTGTTTACACCCATTAATTTTTTTATGAGATATTTGCCTTTGCACTATTGCATACCTTGAACAGTTTCACTCTTGATCTTGGAAGTCTGTGAAGTATTTGACAATTTGTGTGAACACTAGTTTTTCATCATTGATCTGGATTGTGCCCTCTATATTGGATTTGTGTTGGATCTTATCTAAGATTTGATATGAGAAAAAAACATTTTTTTCCTAAGAGGATGAATGTATTGAGTTTAATTTTGGAGTTTTTTATGGCTAGTCTATATAGGCTATAATTGGAAGACTTTATCTACGAGTATTAGAGAGATATGGATCCTTTTATCAGGATCTATGAAATGTTATTTAGCATCTACAGAATGTATTTTCTTGAAACTTAACACAACAAACTACAACATTGATTCAGTTCATATTCGACTCAACGATATCACGGTCATTTCATGTTTGCTCTATAATTCATGTTATGAGAATATGAGACTCTGAGAGAATAAAGAAATACACAAAATCGCTCCCGATACACTCCTAGATTGACACCATTAGTAGCAGAAGAATAATGAACAACTATAGTGGGAAAAACAAAAGTCTAACAAAGGGAGAGTGGCAAGTATCAATAATAGGTGATGCAACAATGAATCCATAAGAAAAATTAGTATTTACCTCAACTTTTTCAGTCCCTTGTAAATAGTTAAAATAAATGCAGAATATTCCCACAATTTCTATACAGTTTGATGTATCGTAATAGCACAAGGATTTAAGAGTTCGCAATAAAATGGAAAGCAAGGATGACAATAACCTTAAGTGACAGATAAATAGAATCCCTTCGAATGGATATTAGAGCTGTGAAGGTAAATATCTTAAGAGAGGCATGGATATGGAAGGAATGACTTACACATGAAATCAGAGATGCACCACATTAAGGATGATTGAAGGTCAAAGTAGACTTGGATGGCGATTAATTAGATGAACTCAAAACAACTAACAATGTTCTACAGTTCTAATTGGCATGGTATTTGTGTTAGTTTCCCTACTTCACAAAGTGGCTTGGAGGAGGCAAAGAGAGGTTAGATGTTGAGGGAAAATTGTTCATGTTGCCTAACTCTTACTATTAGCCACTCACCAAGTTCTATTCTTCATTTCATTTCGCATGGATGGTAGATGAAATTGTGCCTACTGCCACTAGAATTTGGTTGTCTAGGATTATGATGATATGTACTATTCAAGTGCCGCATTTATACTATTATAGTACTCTGGTAACCAGGTAAATTTTTAGAGATTAACATAAAAGGAAAACTATGTACAATTAACGGGGAGAATCCAGCTCAAGTAATACAACCTGGTCATTGTTTATGACCACAACTTACCACTTGGACCTTCATTGAAATGTTTATCCTATATACATTAAAAATAACATATACAAAAGGACCCTTGGACCCTTGAGAAAATATAAGGATTACTATAACTATTTTTCAGCAGGATTCTCCATGATATCTTCTTGATTTTCAGCATCACCATTTTTGTGGTTGCTTCATAATATTTACTCGGTGTCCTCTTCTCCTCTACTAATAGACAACCATGTACTTTTTGAAGCTTAACACCTGACAACTCAGACCCCTAATATAATCCCTTTCATAGCCTAAGAAAATTATCCCAGACAAAAGAAAAAATTTCAAAAATATAAGATGATCATGCAATACACAAAATGTTGATTATGAACACTGCTAGAAGGGTAACAATTCAATGCCAAACCAATCAACCTTCATGCAACGAAGGAAAACCAGCAACTCACCTTTGTAATATTGAATACCATAAACTTGCAATCAGGAAGTATGTTGACAGACCATGTAGACAAGTCAGATTTCAAATTCTGAATGGTGATAGTTATATCAGATCTAACATCCCTGGTTGAAAGAAAAGTAGCACATGGCCCTTGTTTTCTTCTGTAAAAATGTGCATGTAGCATCATACGAGCTACGCTTTTTTATCAAGCAAATTCAAACTCTTTGGAAGTGAACACCATTCATTATCCCCATAAAATGAAGTTCAAATTATATTCCAAGATGAAATAACTTCACCTAATGTACATAATTTTATTGTTATGCACCTCCCATAAGGCCAACTTACTAAGACCACCATGACAAATATTAAATACCTCTTGAAAAGAACCTAATGTGAAATTCTCATGTTTTACCAAACCTAAGGCATTGTTGCAGAGCTCAATTGCCACTAGGATCTTCTTCTGAAGAATGTGTGTCCTCTTCTTCGTCTCCATTAGTGTGCCACCATGGTTTCCATCTGATTAGAGATCCTCATCTACTAAATACTTCCACAAACCCTCATCACTTTCCATGTCATTACCAAAATTATGTTTGTGTATGCTTCGTTCTACATTACCTGTGATCACCACAGTAATGAAGAATTTTCTTATGGACAATTGTAACTATTTTCTTCTAATTTTCTATAAGGCATGCATCTGTCTCAAATGTCTAAGAAACATGTTTGTGAATGTATAATTTGATACATTTACCTGATTAATGTATAATGGGACATTTGGTTTGATACAGGTGCTTGGTATTCCTTGGGATGTTGACACTGAGGGTTTACAGGATTATATGATCAAGTTTGGAGATATTGATGATGTGATTGTGATGTGGGTAAGTTTGAATAGCCATATATTCATAGCAGGTACATGAGCTTATAATGCACATAGCACTCAAATAATTCATAGCGAGTACATGTAAATAATTCTTACCTATGTCTATGATTTATGGAAATAATTCATAGCGGGTACATGGAAATAATTATTTTGGACCGATATATACTTCTCTCACAATCATGCAAAGATATGCACGTGAAAATATAAAATATTTGTAATGAGTATACGTAGAGCAGTGTTGAGGATGGTCTAATATCCATTGCAAGGATCCTTTAGCCCAACATTATCATTGTCTCACAGTCAAATACAAGGGGCAATATTCCTAACATCCGAAAGGCATCTAGCATGGATTATAATTACATCGCTGACATGATGTGACATGGAAAATGAAGGATTTTAGTAAGGAAATATGTTTGGTAAGGTGAAATGGAGGGACGTTGAAAATGGTAGAGAAATCCATATTTCCATTGTTTGTTGGAATAATAAGTTGGAGTTGAATATATCTGGAAATATTATAGACTAGTTTTTTCTTGATGTTTTTTATTGTCTTCTTAGATTCTTGTAAATGTTAGGTTTCTAAACAGTTTTTGTATAGTCAAATTAAATGAAATTTCACAATGTCCGAAGACTATTTTATTGTTCCCTTGTAAGAAGAAATGCCAACATTCTTTTCCAACAATGAAAAAAGTTAAAAGGGAATTACAATCTAGATTTAGAAAGGCTAGCACGAGGTTTAGGATGAACTAAAGGTTGCATGGCATCCTTCTTAGGGATATTATGGTAAAGATAATTTATTGTGAGAAACTCTTGCCTTAAATTTAGAAGACAAATGGATGAAGTTGAAATGAGAGCTATAAATAGGCTTGGGTTGGCATACATTTTCTTAGGGAAAGTTATTTTTCATCCTATGTATTTGTTTTCTTTCTGATATTTTTCATTATATGAGGAAAAACTATGGACCAGATATGTCAAAATTAAAATACAAGTTTTACTATGGCTTAGAAGTCTTAGCATGAGACTTGTTTTATTCCTTTTTTTGTTTTTATTTACATTCCTGATACATTTCTAATCAGGAAGCATCTTCCTGCCTCTGCACATTTGAAAGGAGCTTCTATCTGCTTGATGTATGATTGTCCTAAAAGACTGTCATTTATTCCAACAATGGGATTGAAATTTCATCCTCATTTCTAAATTGTTTTGATTAATACCTTGAGGTCTGTATTTGTCTCACTCTTCCCTACATCTACCTATCTATCTTTCTCTCAGGTATGTCCATTGTTTTGTTAGTGACTTGTCTCCTAAGAGACAAAGTGAATCGCAATATATCTGAGTATAGAAATTAAGGAAGGTCTAAACCACCTTGTTTTCTTCTTTTTGTCCATTTATAATTTTATTCCATGTGCTTGACTAATTCTGTTGTACATCTATCAGACTCTGCATCCAATAGACAGGTAGAGTAAATTACTACTTTCATGGTTTCATTTTCTTTTTGTTTTGTTTAAACAATGGCATTCCAAGTGGGAATTTTGGCAAAGTTGAACAATTGTGGGAGATTTGCTAGTTCTCTTTCGAGGTATAAATGATAGTGGGATTGGCATAGTCTATCTTTAAATTTTATTTTATTTTTATTTATATATCAATATGAACATGGTTTATTGCCTTGATTGGAGGTTAGCAGTTGTTTAAGTCACCTCCGAATAAAATGATCACATAAGTAATCACACTCATTGTCAGCAAGAAAACTAGAAGGTGTTAGCACCTGTGCTAAATTTTGAAGTTCTCTACATAGGAATCTACACTAATTCCACCTGCAAAGGTCTAGATCAGTAAATGAGGGGTAGAGTCAAAAACATTTCATGTCTTATGACCTAGAGGTATGCAAAAAAAGGGGTTTGAGGTTGTTGGGGAGGCTTATTCCTAAGCCTGAATGTCAAAACATTCAAAAAAATCCTTCGGCGCGACCTTGGAAATATGCCTAAGTTAGAAAAAAGAGAGTTTTTGTTGTGATAACTGACAAAACCTGATTTCCGCCCTCCGTAGTCCAAGATTGACGGCTTAGAACGTTTCCACCAAATATCAACAGTCCAGCAAAAGGGGGAAGTGAAAAAGGCAAAGAATTTTGGTTTTGAAAGTTAGAATCCCGATTTCCACTTTTCGCGATCTCAATCGATGGTCCAGAGCGCTTCTGCCAAAGATCAACAGTCCAGAAGAGAAAAAAGGGGCAGTGATCAGAAAGCAGGAAACTTAAGAATCTGGTCATGAAAAGTTGAAGTCCTGCCTTCTAGGATCCTCCAAATCTACAGTTCATATAGATCCCGCACAGATCAAAGGTGCGGAAATAAAACGATGGAAGCATAAAGGTAAGACCAGAAAGGTAGAATTGTAGTCATTAAGGTTGGAAAATATGCCTTCTGCTTTCTGCTAAAGGCAGAAGTGAAAGGGTCAAAACCGAGGTCCGAGAAAATTGACAATTCGTTTCCACATTCTGTTTTCTGTGAAAGGCAGAAGTAGAAAGGAGAAAATATGAAGTTGTTTGTTATGAAAGGTCAAAATTCAGATTTCCAATTTCCAAATCCCACAAACTTGATCTCATATCAATGGCTGAAAATGAATACTGCAGAGATTGACCGTGCTGAAAGCTAAAGGGAGGAAATGATAAGGTGTGGGAAGAAAGAAAAAATTGAACGTCAAGAAAGCTAGCAGCCTATTCTCTGTTTCCCGCAGACCCTAGATAGACGGCCCAGGATGAATCCTGGGATAAGATCTACGGTCCAAAAGCAATTTCGTGGGTAAAGATGTAAAGCAGTTTTGAAACTGTTGTAGTTCATCGAAGGTGTTTTGAGCCATCGTTTTCATCCAGTAGTCATAGTTTCCAGGTGTCTAATTTTCCATTTTTGGCCCCTCATGCACGTCCCAACATGCTTACCTGTTTTGTTTATGACCATGGTGAATCCACCAGATCAAAGGTTGTTAGGATTTTATGATCATTCGGGTTTGATCCCCATTTTTGTAACTAATTTAGGTGCTTTATTTTGAGTTTGGTCTCAGGAGCCCAGTACTCTATAAATATACCCTCGAAAGAGGAAGAAAGGGTTGAAAACCTTCATTCAGAAGCCTTAGTGCTCAGATTATGTAGCTCTGTTATTTTCTTGGAAGCTTTAATGAAAGTATGCTCTGACTTTTCTGAGATTCATCAAGTCGTTTCCTATTCAGTATGTGTTTCCTGTATATCCATTATCATGTATGTGTTTTCTACCAATACATTTCTAGGTTGTATGCAAGGAATTCGTTTCTGGTAAAACTCCTTCCATCAGAAATCGTATTTTTTATGTGTTGGTAATGGTTATGATAGAATTCATCCACTGATAGGTGCTCTGTTTCAATTATTGTCCCTTGTTATATTTCTCCTAAAGGTGTTCCCAGAGATTCATCCTTTCATAGATGCCTTTGTTTTCACTGGGCTATTTCCTCATTTCTATCTGTCATCATTTCAAGATAATTTGACTGAACATAATAGCCACATTGCCTCATATTTCATATAGAAATCCACCTTCATTATTGCTATAATCCCCTTGAGGATTTCAGGTTGTGACTCCATTGCCCAATGGTATTTATTGCTTGTCTGTTTCACCATCTTTAAATCTGCAAATATCATGTTCCTATCATATATCTATCCTTCTGATCGCTTTTTTAAATCCATACGTATATGTGAATGTTTCTATGACAAAGAGAGAGCCCTCTCTAAATGTATTGGCTAGAATACGGTCTAAATACTAGTTTGAAATGGTTACCCCTGTGACTTCATACCACAACCATAGGAAAATTACAAGGTGATAACATGATCTTGGCATCGTTTCTAAGGAGTAATCAGTATTATCTCCTTGGGAAAATGACATTGTCCTAGTTCTAAGACTTGGTTGAGCAGTCGGTCATAGACACATACTAGTTGTACATGCTCGGGAGACTCTACAAAAATTTTGAAGGTGACTCCCACTAGGAAATACTAGCGGCCAGAAGAACCAACACAAGGAGAAATCATGATGCAGAATCTTTCCAAGCCTGATTTTTTATCCAGAAAGTCTGATTCAAAGGGCCAATAGGCTGCAAAGGTTATACATAACTCTTTCCTTCCCTACTGAAGGTGTTGTTTCTATTAATGATATATTTGAACATTGTAATGAGGAGTTTGGACTAGCTTTCCCTAAGACTAAATCTGAGTCCAGCCTCTCTGAAGTGGTTTTTTATACCTCTACATTTGATTTCCCCCACATTTCCTGGTCACCCCAGACCTCAGAGCCTCGAGGCATGGATTTCCAACACTTTCCTGACCCACAGTTCCCTACACTTACTTCTGAATTAACCCTATCAAATTTCGTTGTCATAAGGCAATACGCTACCACATATTTGTCTCTCATTGATTCCAAGCAAAATCAGCATTCATCTTCCAATTGCATAACCCCCCACATTCCTACAATTCCTCGCAACATACCAATTTCTATCACACCAGTCTTAAACCCCCCGGTAAACCATGTTATACCTACAAGGATGACAAATAGATTTTCCCCTATACAGCTTCCTGCTTCTCTCCACGACCTCCCTCTAGGATACTCCCAAAGACTCAAACAATGCAATGGGGAGAGAGGGTATTCAGCTGAGGACAACTTGGGATGGTTCTTAGATTGGATAGACCTGGAGGAAGTGGATCATGGTGATGTTAAGGTCAGTCTGTTTGCTCAAAGTACGGCTGGAGAAGCAAGAAAATGGTATAAAAATCTCCCAGACGACTCCATCCTAAATTATCAAGCCTTTGAAGATGCCTTCAAGGACAAATGGGAATACAAGAAGAACCCTAAGTTGTATCTGTCCCAATACAATTCCATGAAGAGAAAGGAGAGTGAATATGTCCAAGAGTTTTCTGACATGTTTATGAAGGTGTACAATGCCATCCCTTCCCAGTTCAAACCTCCCATTGGTTCTGCCCAACTCCATTATGTTGAATCCTTCAATAGTGAGTTTACCTTATGGCTAAGTGAAAGGAGATCAACGTCCTTGGCAGCTATGACGAAAGACGCCATAGAGGTGAAGGTAAACCTGACTGCTGCAAGAAAGAAGAAAATGGATGAGGGAGAATGGATAAGAGAGTAGGAAGAACGAAGAAGAGGGGAGGGAGAATGGAGAAGAGATGGGGGAGAATGGAGAAGAGAGGAAGGAGAAAGAGGAGAGAGAAGAAAAGATAAAGAACTTGAACAACCCTCTGCCTTTAGCTCACAGGAGGCTAGAATAGACACGATGTTGAGAACCATGGAAAGGATGATAAAGAGACTCTCGGTAGACCACCTCCCATAGAAAATCAAGAGCAGCAGAATAGGAACCAGAAGGCTAGAAGGCTACAAGTGCCCCAAAACAGGCAGAGACCAATGAAACCCTCTTGATCCACCTGTCAGACCTCCATTTCGAGAAAATTATGTGGATCAGGATGGTGAGAACCAAGCTGAGGAGGAAATCCATCAGTCGGACACTGACTCACCCTCCACCTTTCTGGCCAAATCAGAACACAATAATGCGTGTCTTGAAAGAGGAGAGATTCTTGTTGGGGAAACCGGATATTTTCAAAGAGGATATCAACTTGTTGTCATGGAGGTGCAAAGATAGATCGGTCTAAGGAGAAGAGATGTTCGTGTTACAAGAAATAAAGAGTCATTAAAAAAATCCTCTACAAGAAAACCAAAGTGCATTCCACCCTGTTGCAGCTGCAACTGTTTTCCCCAAATTTCTTAAAATTGTGGTCCCCTCCTCATGATTTAGCGTGGCTTTTAACTGATTGGATCCTTAAACCTTTTGGTCACACTTGAATTTTGATGGTTTCTTTTTGAAGATTATCTTTCGTCCTGGTCTTCAGAAATTGCTCATGTTTGGAATTGTTGTAGATCGAAGATTTAGAGTTTGTTTTGTTGAGTTGAAGTGGGTCAGGCCTTTTGTCCTTTGCAAAACAATGTTTCAGAGGCGAAACATTTTCAATCGCTGTCAAATTTAAAGTTTTTTGTCACTCAGATCGGAGGTTGTTGTCCTTTTTGCTTCCGTCGTTGTGGCTCCCAAAATAGCTAGGCACCCGAAGTGTAAAACGCTCCGCCCTCTAATTCGTGTCGCATGGCTATAACCTTTTGATCCTCCGCCGTTGCGGCTCTCAAACCAGCTAGGCACCCGAAGTGAAAAGCGCTCCGCCGTCGATGAAGGTCGCTTGTCTATATTCTTTTTGCTTCCGCCTTTGCGGCTCCCAAAGTTGCTAGGCACCCGAAGTGAAAAAGCACTCCGCTGCCGATGAAGGTCGCTTGTCTGTAGTCTTTTTCTTTCCGCCGTTGCGGCTGTGCGAATCACTTGTTTTTCGATGTCGTTGTCCTTTTGACTGTCGATTTGAATTTTTCCCGCTCGCAGCTTAAGTCTTAACTTTTCTGACTCCGATGTGCTTAAGCGTTTCGCAGCACTCATCGCCTATTAGGCCCACCTATGCGGTTGTGGATAATTCTACCCTGCCGTGTCAGCAGTAATGCAACGCAGGATCTTTCTTGTTGAGCAGCCGTTTGATTGATAGAATTTGACGTTTTGTTTTAGAATGTAAGCCCAGTGAATGATACACTTTGATGAATCGCAGGTGGGCTCAAAGGACTTTTCAGACTACCGCGGCGCGAAAGGCATAGCGGGGCGTTTTTTGGAAAAAGTCGAACCGTGGCCAGCAGGATTGCAAGAAGGACAAACAAAGGAAAAGACAAAGTGAATAGCGACAAAGGCACAGACCCGAAAGATTGATCAGTTACTAATCAAATCATGAATGTGTACAGAAAATAAAATGGGAAGATGAAGCGTTTTGAGGGACCGAAAGGTCGTACGTTTGGGGGGAACCCAAGCGGTAGGCTGTTTTAGTTTAAATATTTGAAAGCTAGAACTTACAGGGGGCTTTTTCCCTGGAAAAATCTTGTAACTTAATGCTTGTAAGAGGAACTATTTCATTTTACAACCAGAGAATGCAAATTTTGCCTGTTGGAGGAAGTACTATGTGGAAGATATCAATGTGATTAAATGAGCAATGTTGAATGTGAACTATTTCGTTTTCAGCTGTGTCTCATTGGCTGTAAGAGCGTTCTAATTTCCTGAACCTATGTTCTTGTCTGAATGTTCTTCAGTACCTTTAGGATGTCTTTATTCCACCATGAGTAATGGGAGTTTAATTGAGCTATCTTATCATATATACTTTTATTCGTGTCTTTATGTTTGGTTATAAGAATAGCTATCTATGATTTGCCATAACACACAAACAGTATTGCATTACTCATGAATTAATATCTAGCTCTCTAGAGACAGTTTAGTTAGTATTGTATTTTCTTGCACATATATGATTTGGATGCTTGTGAGTTCTAAGACGAGAGGTAAGAACCTGCGCATCACATTGTGACTACTCTTTGCATCTTTATCACCCTACATTGTTAATTAGGCACGTGCATATCATACATTAAGTCAAAAAATAGAAAAACATACGGTAGCCAGACCGCAAACCGAACGGATTCCCTACACCAAACAGTCACGAGATAGTTGGGAACGTTGACTGGGGAGAATCCCTTGTTGTTGTTTCCTGTGAATTATCAGGCCTCAACAGTTTCTGGCGCTAGAAGGAGGGCCTCCAGTGCATGGCTGGCCGAGGAAACCCGTTTTCCCGAGATTATTCCACCGGTAAAAGTTCTGAAAGTAGTGGGCTTCATAATCTGATTCCAGAAGAAAGGAGTAAAGAACATTTGTTTTATGTTGACAACGAGGTTGTTAATAACCTGAGAAGACACACCAGGGAATATGTGAAGAATATTGGAGGATTGGTGATCATCCCTGAATTTCCTAGAAGAGAATAAAAAGAAAAGATCGTCCTATATTGGAAGACTCAGTGCTGGTTGGGAATTGGGAAGAACTTTTGGAAACAGACTTATAGGAAGTTTTACTGCCTTTGAATCAAGAAGGCCCAAATACTCCTCACAGTTCTCCTGCTCACACTCCTGTTTGCTCACCTCCTCACTCTCCACCCAGACTCATGCCAGGCGTTAACGCCAATCCACCACCGAATCCACCACCTGCCTGGAGATCCAAATCACCTTTGAACCTGACACCTCCATTACATGATCTACCTCAAGCCTTTGACAAGATGTTGCCTAAATTCGATCCAAGTGAGAAAATCCTAGTAGACGACCACCTGCAAAGTTTTTACTTGGCCATAGAAGGGTTAAGGGTGGGGGAGCATGAGGATGTAGTTTGCAGACTTTTTCCGCACACACTTAAAGGAGCTGCAGCATCATGGTATTTCGGGTTTCCTGCAAACTCTATCCCTGATTGGGATACCTTCGAGAGAATTTTCAGGAGCAAGTATGCGACTCAAAAGACTCATGCAGCCCTCATGAAAGGACTATGCGCCTTGAAGAAAGAGAGAAAGGAGAAGGTGCACAGCTTTACTCAAAGATTTGCAGCATACCTCAAGAATTTTTCTGAAGCTAACAAACCTTCGGAAAAGGTCCTGATTGAATATTATACCTCAGCTTTAGGCCCTGAGTTGGCCATGTTTGCTAAAATAAGAGCCAAGCCTACTTTGGTGGAAACCTATGAAGAGGCGGAAATAGTGGAGGCTAAAAGAGAAAGTATCGAAGATTATCCCGAACAGTCAGGAGAGAAAGGTGTGGGAAGGAAAGCCTTATTCTTTACTAAGCTTAAGGAAGAGAAATCACCAGATTTTGAGAATATGGCAAAGATGATGCAGAAACTTTCTAACAAGATCATAGACTTGGAGAAAGAGAAGGAAACTCAAAAGTTCTACAAACCCTATTACAAGAAAAGAGAGGATAACAATCAGTCCCAACCTCCTCCACACAATTCTGCATCTATGAATTTAACAGAGGTAGGCATGGACAATTTATGCACTTTCCATCAGCAACCACACTCTGAAAAGAATTGTCCTCAATGGATAAACTCGGTGACATTGGTTATGAATCAGCTATTGGACTCTAAATTAATAGAAGATGGAGATGAAGAAAGAAAAGAGAGTGCCACTTCAACGAAGGAACAAGAAGAGGAGACCATGGTTTTGTGGAATTCTGTTTCGTTATTTGATGCTGAAGAAGAAAAGAATCAGGGTTACAAGGATGTCATGGAAACCAACGTAAAAACAAGGAGCCAAGGGTTGATTAAAGAAGACAGTTTCATACTCCCAAAGATCAAAAGGTTGCAGAAAAATGTTAAGAAATTTCAAAATAGTTCCACAGCTAATAAAATTCCCGAATTCACCATTACTAGCCAAGATCCTAGGCAGAATGATACACTGGCCAAGCCCAATGAAGAAAAGATAAATGCTAATAAACCGCATCCCATTGAACCGCAGATGGATTATGACATCGTGGAAGACATAAAGAAGATAAAGGCAAACGTTTCGCTATTTGAAATGTGTAAAGTGCCGCAGCAAAAAGAAATATTATTGAAATCACTTGAAGCATCGGATGAGAGGCTTCCCACTAACAATCGGCCTGAAGAGGAAGAAGAAATCGTAGAAACCAGCATTGGAGGTAAGTCTAAAAGCAAACATCCACCTTTCCTCCTCACTTTCGAAATTTTTAATCACAATGTACATAATTTCCTGGTAGACTCAGGGGCATCAGTTAATGTCATGCCAATATCAGTCTGTAAAAAGATAAATGGGCATCCTAATCCATCCACGTGGAGGGTTGTTCAGTTGGACAGGATGGATGTAAAGGTAATTGGTGAGATGGAGGATGTCCTAGTCCGCCTGGCATCAAATGATAAAGTGTGCCAAGTTATTAATATTGTGGTGGCCGATATACTAGACGCTTACGGTCTTGTTCTGAGCAGAGATTGGTCGGCCAAACTAAATGGCTATTTTGCCTCAGATTGGTCACATCTGTGGTTGCCATATAAAGGAAGCTCGAACCAAATTAAAATTTTGCGGGAGCCTCACATGAAATACAACATCACTCAACTGGAGGAGAAGAATGAACCAGTGGATTCTGTGTTGGGAAATTATTTTATTGAGTTGGAACCGGGAAATTACCAAGCAGAAGAAGCCAACAACACATCAGACACCCATCCTGATCTCCTTCGATTTTCACAGGCTGATGAAATCGACTGTAACATAGTAAACTTAGCAGTAGGAGTAGATTCGCCTGCAGTAGTTAGATATTTTTGGACATTGTTTTTTTATGGCTCTAAGACGTTAGAAGGTTCAGGGGCCGGCTGTGTTCTGATCGACCCTAGGAATAATAAACATTTTCTCTCATGTAGATTAGAGTTTCATTGTACAAATAACATGGTTGAGTATGAAGCGCTGGTGCAGGGTTTAAGGAAAGAAATCGAGCTAAAGGTAAGTAATCTAAAAAAATTTGGAGACTCTGAAATAATTGTTAAACAGATTCGAAATCAAATACATTATGTTTCCCCTCACCTGAAAGCTTATCAAAATGAGGTATGGGATCTGCTCAAATGTTTTAACACATTTAATATTGTTTCAATTCCAAGACTTAAAAATGAAGCAGCTGACTTGTTGGCCACATCAGCCGCTAGGCTTGTACCTACTAATAATCAATGCTCCGTTGAATTACTTTTTAGGCCCTCAGTACCTAATATGATCACCAACCTACGAGTATTCGATGACGATCAGCAAATTATAGAATGCTTAACAAATGACGAGGTATTTAAAGGAGCAATTATAGACGATGAAGAACATCAGGCCGAGATGAAGTATGATAATTTCATCCCTAAAGGAGTCAGAACGTTAGAAAGAATGTTCGATTTAAATGAAAACTTCAGAATACCAGCCAACGTGAAGACTGACAGCTCATCTCTACAGTTGGAGCTGATAAATTTAGGGACTAAGACGAATCCTAAATATGTGAATCTTGGCAAATGTTGTTCACCAGCAAAAAGAGATAAGTTCGTCAATCTGTTTAAATAATATAAAGATGTTTTTTCCTGGACATACGAAGATTTGAAGACATATGACACCAGCATCATCAAGCATGTTATCCCCATCAAAGCTGGCGTCAAGCCATATCAGCAACCTTTAAGAAAAATGCACCCAAAATTGGAACCTCTGATCCAGAGTGAAGTTAAGAAATTGTTGGATGCTAGAATCATTTTTAAGGTCAGACACTCTGAGTGGGTCTCAAATTTGGTGCTAGTAAGGAAAAAATCTAGAGAAATTAGGCTCTGCGTGGATTTCAGGAATTTAAATCGGGCTTCAAACAAAGATAACTACCCTGTTCCACCCATGGAGCAGCTGTTACAAATGGTCTCAGGATCTGAACTATTTTCTTTACTAGACGGATTCTCAGGCTACAATCAAGCATTAGTAGCTGAAGAAGACAGGTTGAAGACAACATTCAAGACCAAATGGGAAACTTTTGCTTACAGAAGAATGCCCTTTGGGCTTATAAACGCTGGAGCCACATTCCAGAGGGCTATGGACGTAGCCTTCCACGGTTTGATTGGACGTAGTGTGGTGATATACCTCGATGATATTACAATATTCTCAAAGAAGAGAGGAGAACACATGTTCCATCTAAGGTAGATTTTTGAACGCTATCGGAAATATGGCATCTCACTCAATCCCAAGAAATGTGTGTTTGTTGTTACGGAGGGTAAGCTGCTTGGTCACATAGTTTCAAAGAAGGTAATTTCTATTGATCCGGAAAGGATCAAGGCCATTGAACAGATTCCCTTGCCCCATAATAAAAAGGGGATGCAATCATTTATGGGAACAATTAACTTCGTGCGAAGATTTGTGCCTGATTTCGCTCAGATTGTCAAGCCTCTGCAACAAATGATGAAGAAAAATGCACAATTCAAGTGGACTGAGATTGAGAAGAACACATTCAGCAAAATTAAAACTGCTATTGCACACGCACCCTCCCTGAAAATCCCAGATTTCGACAAAGATTTTATTCTGTATACCTTTGCATCCGATGATTCACTAGCAGCTGTGCTTACCCAAAAGGAAGATGGGGGGGATGAATTCCCAATATCTTTCATGAGCACTGGTCTACAAGGGGCTGAATTAAATTACCCAGCAATTGATAAACAAGCTTACGCAGTATTCAAAGCAGTGAAATAATTCAGGCCTTATATATTAAAAAATCGAACCAAGGTGATTGTCCCATACCCAGTTGTAAGGTCCCTTTTTGTACAGAAGGAGTTAGGAGAAAGGAGGGGGAATTGGGTAACGGCTCTTCAAGAGTATGACCTTGAGTTCAAACCAGCCTCTATAGTCAAAGGGCAGGGGTTGTGCAAACTGATGACTGAAAACGGGAACAATGACGAACACGCCTAGGAAAACGAGGCTGAATTACATTTGATGGATGTATGTTCTTTGTTCACAGCCCCCGATTCTTGGTATAGGGACCTCGTGCATTACCTGCAGGCAAGATTGTTTCCAGAACATTGGAATTCTAAGCAAAGAAGAGCGCTGCGTCTTAAATCAGCTTCCTATCAAATTGTTGAAGGAATATTATTTAGAAAAAATTATGACGGAGTTCTGCTTAGATGCTTAGAGAAAGAAGATGCAAAGAAAGTCATGACGGGCCTGCTGGGGGACATTATTCAGGAGATACTACAGCCCAAAAAATCCTCAGAGCCGGTTACTATTGGCCTACGCTCTTCAAATATGCACATGCACATGTCAGAAAGTGCGATATTTTCCAAAGGTGTAGTGGGAGACAACCTAAAGTAGCAGCACCCCTAAAGCCGGTAATGATCACGGAGCCGTTCGAGCAATGGGGGTTGGATATTATTGGAGAAATAAAACTGAATTCCTCCCTACAACACAAGTACATTCTGACCGCAACCGATTATTTCACTCGCTGGGTCGAAGTTGTCCCGCTGCGCAAAATAAATGAAGACGCGGTCATCAGCTTCCTACAAGATCATATCATGACCAGGTTTGGAGTTCCAGTTTCGTTAGTCTTTGATAATGCCACTTACTTTTCATCCATTAAATTAACTGCTTTTGCTCATGATAAAGGGATAAAATTGCATTATTCTGCTAATTACTATCCACAAGGAAATGGCTTAGCTGAATCCTCTAACAAAAATCTGATTAGAATTTTAAAGAAGACTATAACAGAAAACCAGAGGAGTTGGCACTCAGCACTACCAAACGCCCTTTGGGCTGATAGAGTCACCACCAAGTCTTCGATAGGAGCGTCTCCCTATACCCTTGTGTACGGTAAAGAAGCCATTCTTCCTCCCAATATCATGCTACCTTCTTCCATAATAGCTCAAGAGTCTCGAGGGTCGGATGATGAAGTTTTGCAAATAAGGATCTATAATCTCCTAAAAGTGGAAGAAGCTCGATCTAAAGCCAGGGAGCGCTTTAAGCAACAGCAAGAGGTAACAAAGAGATGGTTTGACAAACATAAGGCAAGAACAAAAGACTTTGAGGTGGGAGATTTAGTTCTCAAGTGGGATCACCCCCATGATGAGAAAGGAAAACACATGAAATTCCAGCGGTTGTGGGTAGGTCCTTTCCAGATTGCGGCAAAACTTGGCCCTTCCACTTATAAGTTACAAGATCTGCAAGGGTGGGAAGAGAACTTACCAGTAAATGGTTTAGTTCTCAAGCCTTATTTTTCTTGAGTTTCATTTGTTTTCTTCTAGCTTGTATATAAATAATCTGGCTTAGCCGTTTTTGAGTTTTTGAGTCATGAAGTTTATTTTGTTTTAGTTTAGATTTTTCTGTTTGATTTCAATAAAAGAAGCAAGCTTTGGTTGTATGGAGAGCATTAGAATCTGGACTAACTAAATCCTTGATTATAAGACTGTGTATTATGATTTTATCAGATAGAATTTCTTCTAGTTTAGCAGTTTTCCTAAATGGCTATGAACGCATTGAAGTCCTGCTTAATCCCTGTAAAGTAACTCAAGATTAAAGGGTCTGGAATACTATTACGAGGCTCCATCCATCTCACACTTAAAAAATTTCCTAAGGGGTGACAGCAAAAGACCCATGGAAAGGAATCAGGGTAAACAGTATATTATATATAAATGATCCCATGCCAAGAATTGAAAGCCAAAAGGCTATGAAGAGTCAAAACTCCTAAGAAAGCAATGTGTATCAAAACAAAGTACTAAATCATATGAGTATAAAATTGCCAAAAGTTCCTCTCCGTCCGTGAGCTGAAAATTAAATACATCTCTCACACAAAAGGACACTATGGATAGAGGATCCTGAATAAAAAATTCAGAAAGAAAGGCATGAGGAGGACTCAAAAGGACAAAAGTCCAAAAGCACAAAAAAAGTGCAAAACAGCATGGGAATGAGGAACAAATGAATATTTATGTTTACCATATGTTACGATCCTGTGGTGTCCAAGCTGGAAGCTATCCGAAGACAGATGAAAAAATTAAACTCATATTTCTGGCCTCGAGAGAGTTATCTTGACTTTAAAATCTTGGTTTCCATATTCCTAATTGGACTACCCTCAATGATTCAAAGTTCATATATCTGCCATTTGGGAAATCCATATATCTAAAAGAATTCAACATGATTGTTTTTATTGTTAAACAGTCTGTTACTTAAGGAGGAAATTGTCCAGAGATCTAGGTCCACCAGGTAGTCGCCAATTGTTGCAGCTGCAACTGTTTTCCCCAAATTTCTTAAAATTGTGGTCCCCTCCTCATGATTTAGCGTGGTTTTTAACTGATTGGATCCTTAAACCTTTTGGTCATACTTGAATTTTGATGGTTTCTTTTTGAAGATTATCTTTCATCCTGGTCTTCAGAAATTGCTCATGTTTGGAATTATTGTAGATCGCAGATTTAGAGTTTGTTTTGCTGAGTTGAAGTGGGTCAGGCCTTTTGTCCTTTGCAAAACGTTGTTTCAGAGGCAAAAAATTTTCAATCATTGCCAAATTTAAAGTTTTTTGTCACTCAGATCGGAGGCTGTTGTCCTTTTTGCTTCCGTCGTTGTGGCTCCCAAAATAACTAAGCACCCGAAGTGAAAAGCACTCCGCCGCCGATGAAGGTCGCTTGTCCGTAGCCTTTTTGCTTTCGTCGTTGTGGCTCCCAAAGTGGCTAGGCACCCGAAGTGAAAAAGCACTCCGCTGCCGATGAAGGTCGCTTGTCCGTAGTCTTTTTCTTTCCGCCGTTGCGGTTGTGCGAATCACTTGTTTTCCGATGTTGTTGTCCTTCCGACTGTCGATTTGAAGTTTTCCCACTCGCAGCTTAAGTCTTAACTTTTCCGACTCCAACGTGCTTAATCGTTTCGCAGCACTCATCACCTGTTAGGCCCACCTATGCGGCTGTGGATAAGTCTACCCTGTCGTGTCAGCAATAATGCAACGCAGGATCTTTCTTGTTGAGCAGCCGTTTGATTGATAGAATTTGACGTTTTGTTTTAGAATGCAATCCCAGTGAATGATACACTTTGATGAATCGCAGGTGGGCTCAAAGGACTTTTCAGACTACCGCGGCGTGAAGGCATAGCGAGGCGTTTTTTGGAAAAGGTCAAACCGTGGCCAGCAGGATTGCAAGAAGGACAAACAAAGGAAAAGACAAAGTGAATAGCGACAAAGGAACAGACCCGAAAGATTGATCAGTTACTGATCAAATCATGAATGTGTATAGAAAATAAAATGGGAAGATGAAGCGTTTTAAAGGATCGAAAGGTCGTACGTTTGGGGGTAGCCCAAGTGGTAGGTTGTTTTAGTTTAAATATTTGAAAGCTAGAACTTACAGGGGGCTTTTTCCCTGGAAAAATATTGTAACTTAATGCTTGTAAGAGGAACTATTTCGTTTTACAACCAGAGATTGCAAATTTTGCCTGTTGGAGGAAGTACTATGTGGAAGATATCAATGTGATTAAATGAGCAATGTTGAATGTGAACTATTTCGTTTTCAGCTGTGTCTCATTGGCTGTAAGAGCGTTCTAATTTCCTGAACCTATGTTCTTGTCTGAATGTTCTTCAGTACCTTTAGGATGTCTTTTTTCCACCATGAGTAATGGGAGTTTAATTGATGATGAGCTATCTTATCATATATACTTTTATTCATGTCTGTATGTTTGGTTATAAGAACAGCTATCTGTGATTTTCCATAACACACAAACAGTATTGCATTACTCATGAATTAATATCCAGCTCTCTAGAGACAATTTAGTTAGTATTGTATTTTCTTGCACATATATGATTTGGATGCTTGTGAGTTCTAAGACGAGAGGTAAGAACCTGCGCATCACATTGTGACTACTCTTTGCATCTTTATCACCCTGCGTTGTTAATTAGGCACGTGCATATCATACATTAAGTCAAAAAATACAAAAACATATGGTAGCCGGACCGCAAACTGGACTGATTCCCTACACCAAACAGTCACAGGCTAGTTGGGAACGTTGACTGGGGACAATCCCTTGCTGTTGTTGCCTGCGAATTATCATGCCTCAACACACCCCTTAAGGACACCTCCATGAATGTGGTAGATCCTGAATGGAGGGAGAAAAAAGAAGATAATCTGAGGAGCTCAGATCAGGGGAAGACATTTTCAGTCTGGAGGCCAAAATTGCAAAGATAAAAATCTTTGTCCCTCTCACCAAGCTATTTAAAAATTCTGAGTATCATTTCAAATTTTCCACAGTGTTGAAGCCTCCAGGAGAATTTTCTGCAATGCTAGACTCCCTAAATCTCTAAGATGGTAATCCCACCTTCCTTTTTGGACCCCGTGTGGAATATTTTGTTGATGAAGATACTCCCCCCTTCTATATTAGTCTGAACATTCACAATTCCATCTTACACAATTCCATGTATGATTCAAGAGCCTCCCACAATATGATGCCCAGGAAAATCATGGAGGAATTGGGATTGGAAGTGATGAGACCCTACAAAGATATTTTCTCTTTTATTTCGAGCAAAGTTAGGTGTCTAGGATTGATCAAAGATCTAGTCGTCTCTTTGGCCCAAATCCCTGCCAAAAACCTAGTCATGGATGTAGTTGTATTTGACATCCCTCCTGGCCTTTCATGTTGTTGGCGAGAAAGGTATGCGAGACCGACCAGTGAGTCCCCTGTTTTTTTCATTCTATCCTTCATCTTTAAGTTCTCTTGGGTTGGTTCAATTTGAAACTTTCATCATGACTTCGCAATAGACTGTGGCTAAAAATATCGACTAGGAATCATTCTTATGTGTGGAAACCACCCCCCCCCCAACATCTGCAATGCAATCTCCACCATGGAAGAGGAAATGTTTGGCGAATTTAGACTCATGCTAGGCTCTAACATGCTTATGGATCCTGAGTCAACAAGGTCACCTA
The DNA here is from genome assembly GCA_001517045.1 of Pseudotsuga menziesii. Classification (NCBI taxonomy): domain Eukaryota; kingdom Viridiplantae; phylum Streptophyta; class Pinopsida; order Pinales; family Pinaceae; genus Pseudotsuga; species Pseudotsuga menziesii. Next base: position 1,273,109 of record LPNX010702698.1, read on the forward strand.
CTTGAACAGGCTCTTATACGGATTTTGCAACGAGCCATGTAAATGATGGATATGCTACTGGTGGATTGATTTTCACGACCTTTACTATAGCTGATGGATCTACAGCTTGCTTTTATGTTGCTTCCCACTTGGTCTTTGTTTCTTTCATCATTTATGCATATTGATTAGAGGTATGCAGGATGAACTAGTTATTCCAAGGATTGGAGGCTTAAATTCATTCTCTCCATATTCATGCAAGAGCGAGAGAGCTTCGGGTACATGGTCAAGCTCATTGTTAGCATATTCAAGGAGGATGTTGAGCGCGACCTGGTTCATGTGCAATGAAATCATACATCTCTTTGAGCCACCGTTCCAGCACCAAAAGGGATCTAAATACTTGACATGTGAGTCCGAGGAAAAAGAAACCAGCAAATCAAACGAAGAGGAGGCAGAATCTGTAATGAAAGACTAACAGCTTTATCCTCCTCTCTTTGCTTCGGCTCCCTCTTTTTGCTTATGAAATATTTTAGGATGTCTCCTTTTCTTTTCTTTTTTCTAATAGAAATGTTGCTATTGTAAAAAGGTTGGGCAGTTGAAACTATGTCTAGATTCTTTATATGGTTACTACTATATGTAATCATTTTCTGGTCACAAGTATACAGTCTGACTCCGTGTTTCAGGAAAACTAAGTTATGTAATATTTTTTTACAATTGTATGTAATAGAAAGGCTCCTTCTTATTGACAAAAAAAAAATCAAGCCACTATCATGGTTTAGTTCCTCCCTCACACACCCTCACCCAAAATAATACCATCTGATCAACTTCTGAACACCCCCAATACTCTAGATGGTCCCTCTCACCATGGCATGGTCCCTCTACTACAACTAGTATAAGGGTTTCCCACCATGGTGTAACCACGGCAAGCATCAGAATTCTCATGATAGCTCCAAGGAGGTGCAAGTATAACTCTCGCAATATCATCAACTTATGGAACCAAGTTAAGGCTTAAGGCCTTTCGGCCTTAGCTGGGTCTATGGCCTAAGGCCTCGTCTAGAGGGTACCATGCCTCTGTTCTAGTGCACTAAACCACACACACCAAGCATCTCATAAGGTTGTCTCAAAACTCCCTCCACAACTTCAACCGGGAAATTAACTCCAGGAATCAAAATTCATTCTCCATATACCTCCTTCCAGGTGAAATACCTCAAGTTGTGGACTTCCAATAATTGTATAAAGGAAAGAAACCACTAGCGTAGGCTTATTGATTGAGTTTTTCCCCAACCCATAAGGTGTTACATGTATAAATTCTCCTTCGTGGTTATGGGCTTGCACAATATCATTGAATCAACTGGCCCTTTGGTCCCATGGGTGAATTTCCTATCAAACTCTACCTCACATCATACCAACAAAGAATTAGTTATAATCATAAAATTTAGAGAACACATAATATCAATATGAATATCAAGGATCCACATGCTACCACATTCCCTTATGAGAACATAACATCACCATGAGTACTATGGAACCACGTGCTATTATGAAACATAACATCACCAGGAGTATCAATGAACTGCAAGTTATCACATGCCATCATGAAAACATAACATCATCATTATAAACATGAAGGAAATACATGCTACTACATGACATCATGAAAACATAACATCATCTCCATGAATATGAAGGAACCGCACATGCCATCATGAAAACATAACATCATCTCCATGAATATGAAGGAACCGCACATGCCATCATGAAAATAGAACATCATCTCCATGAATATGAAGGAACCGCACATGCCATCATGAAAATATAACATCGTCAGCATGAATATGAAGGAATTACATGCTACTACATGCCATCGTCATAACATTAAACTATATAATCATCATGGATTATCAACATCATTATACTGTTGTTATAAATATACTAGAACAACATGACCTTGTCATGAAAATAACATGATCATTATATCATATGCATCACAATAGCATCATGAATATTACATACCATAGGATATCTAACCCATTTTACATCATTGTACATCAATATCATATGTCAACCATAATAGAAATATCGAGAATACCAATGAAATATACCAAGCTATCATGTGAAAGCACATAATCACGACATTATCATCATTATATGAACATGTGTCATCATACGAAACCTAAAACCATGTTCCATTATCACACGATGTGATATCCTATCACCATTATAAATAATAAATAATCACATGCTAACTACTGCATGCTATTCATTGTTGTTAGGAAACAGGTAAATAATGACATCTTCATGTCCCAATGGACAAACTAAATATGCATAAGAGATACTAACAAGTGTTAATATGACTTCTCAAACAACACTATCTCTGTAAAATTGATAGGGTTGTCGATAATGGGAAAAGGAAATGCAAAAATGGGTATGAGGGATGGCATAATTGCACCATCAAAAATAGAATATAGAAACCTCTGAGGGAACAGAGGTCTAGTACCCTAATATTATATATGCAAGATCAAATCCTTGGGTTTATGATCACGTCAATTTATGCCCCATTGAACAAACAAGGGGGGTTGACATTCAAATAATAGTGCTTTTATTATCATAGTCGTAAGCATTTTAGCGAGCTCTTGTTTTGCAGTTATTTTGGCATACTCACAACCCCTCACAATGGTGATATTTTGAGAGTCTCATTATATTGCGATTGTATATTATGGAAGTGAAAAGTGGTTTCGTACCCTTCCCTATGAGTAGTTAACCAGATGTTCACAATACTGTATTTTCTATTCTTCATTCTAGGTGTTTATTCAACACTATATGATGCACTCATCAATCTAATTGCACTCGATGTTGGTTATGGAGCTTGATTATTATTTCAATCATGCTTAAATTCTCGTTCGGAAAAAATAAGGGGGGCCTGGAGAACTCGTCGATCCCCTGAGCTTAAAGGTTCACAAGTGTTCATGAGTGGGAGCCCCCGAGGAAAAATTTTGGGTTCATTTTTTGTTTGTTTTCGGCCATTGAAATGTAGTGAAAATTGCCTTGTAAAATGTTGTAATTTCGTGGTAAATATAAACCGTTCATAATATCTCAAATATGACATTAGATTTTATGTTAGGGATTGTATCCCTCCTATAAGGAAACCCTCTTTATGTATGAGGGAAGTGTAGTGCGACTGAGATGTAATTTTGAAAGACGATATGTGAGAGCATGAAGAGGAAGTTGCAGGGGATGTGATGTGGGTTGTATCCCTTCATTTTTTTGGACAGTATAATAGAAAGGGTTGGAAATTTCTCTTTGTACGTAGCCCAAACTGGGTGAACCACGTATATTGGTGTCTCTCTTGTGTTGTGTTTATGTGTTTTATTTATGCATTTTGTTTTTATGTGATTACTCTACGATCATGTTTTTCTAACACTTGATATTTTTCTAGATTCATATAAATGGTCCCATTGTAAGAGACGCATAGATCTTAAGTTTTCCAACTCATGATAGTAGAAAACCAAGACTTTCCAATAATACTAGGTGTGGTTACGATGATTATTGGTTTTTTATTGACAGTAAAATATATGCATTTAGTACCATGGATCTTATCATCAAACTTTATTTAGGTGTTGGTTCATATTTAGTTATGACATCATACATATATAAATAGATATGCATATCCCTCAACCAGTAAAACTATGCCAGCATAAAATACCGCACCAACATTTCCTCACCACCAAAAGAAAATCCCCTCATCCTTCAAACCATATTTTCTCCCCTTAGAGGAAGAGAGGGACCCCTATAAATACCTCCCATCCCTATTATAGACCATTTTCCCTTGTTATTAAAAATAAGGTTTAATTTACATGGATGAAACTTGTCATCCATGCACTAATCCCCCATTCGCTTAATGTAACCCCCAAATTAATACCAAGTATGCACCTAATTTAATTTTTATTTTATTAATATGTGTAATTATAATTATACTTTATTTTTTATATGGGGCATTACATAACACTTTCTCTTCAGGAAACTTCATCCTGAAGTTGCATCACCCCCATTTCCTATCCCCATGCATGATATACACAGCATCACTTACCATGCACAACCATCATACAATATGCACCTATAAAACTAGTACTATCATGTGGGGGTGAAATTTACTCATGTAGCAATCATGGGTCATTCTCATACCTACAATATCACACATATAGCGCCCCATTTAACTACATGATTGATTACCCTTACTAAATTCCTAGTATGCAATCAAGTCACACAATTATACATCAATCAAGTCACACCATTATGTAGAAATTCAATTCATGCATCAATTCAAGAAATTCTAGTGGTTTACTTCCTCCCTCATGCACCCTCACCCAAAGCCATACCATTCGATCAACCTATGAACACACCCAATACTCTGAATGGTCTTGTTTTCCATCGGCATGGGACCTATGCTACACATGGGACCTATGCTACAACTAGTATAAGGGTCACCCGTCATGGTGTGACCACAATATGCATCAAAAGTATCATAATAGATTCAAGGAGGTGAGAGTATAACTCTCTATATGTCCTTGACTTCTGGAATCAATCTAAGGTTTAAATCATTTTGACCTTAGTTGGACGAAATACCTCAAGTCATGGACTTGTGATAATTGTATAAATAAAAGGAATCACTCGCATAAGTTTATTGATTGAGTTTGTCCCCAGCACATAAGGTGTTACATGTATAAATTATCCTTCATGATTATGGGCTCCCACAATATCACTGAATGAACTGCCTCTTCAATCCCATGGGTGTATTTCTTATCAAACTCCACATCACATCATTCCAACAAAACATTAGTTATAATCATAACATTTAAAGAACATATACTATCGACATGAATATCAAGGATCCACATGCTACCACATGTCCTTATGAGAACATAACGTAATCATGTGTACCAAGGAACCGTGTGCTATTATGAAACATAACATCACTAGGAGTATCAATGAACTACATGCTATCACATTCCATCATGAAAACATAACATCATCATCAAGAATATGAAGGAATCGTGTGCTACTACATGCCATCATGAAAACATAATGTCATCCCCATGAATATGAAGGAATTGCATGCTATTGCATACCATCATGAAAACATAACATAATCACCAAGAATATGAAGGAATTGTCTGCTACTACATGCCATCATGAGATTGTAACATCATAAGAACATTAAACTATATAATGATCTTGGATTATCATCATCATTATACTATTGTCATGAATATACTAGAACAACATGACCTTGTCATCAAAATAACATGATCATCATATCATATTCATCACAATAACATCATGACTATTATGAATATCAGTCCGTGATAGTCAAAAACTAAGATGCTCCAAAAATGCCAGGTGTGGATAGTTGTGATTAATAATGTTTTTTTATTGAAAATAAAACATATACTTTCAATATCGTGGATCTTATCATAAAAGTTATAATTATATGTTGGTTCATTAAAGTTATGACATCATACACATATAAATAGATATTCAAATAATGCTCCTTAAAGTTTCGATAGCTCTCCACATTTGCCAATAATGTGTACTTATTATTATCCTAGTGACATTTTCATATGATTTCTACAATGATTGGTGGGTTCTGCACTCCATAGCTGAGTATGCCAATCATATTAGAATCACCCCCTCAATATCAATCCCATCCAAAGGCTACCTCAACCCCTTATAAACATGAACCTAAATAACTTAAGAGGGAGAACTCAAAATCCTCCAAGAAGAAGAAACTCATATGAAATTGATGTCATAAGGAGGAAAACAGTTATATTGTATGAATCGAGTATTGTTATGGTGGAAGCATATAAATACTAAGCAAAGCAGGAAATACACTACACACAGAAACATACACACACACAGACAATATGCAAGAATTTGAACCAGTCTTTGTTATTTTATTATTGTTCTATTAATTGCCCCCATATTACAATAATGTACATGCGTAAATAGAGTACTAAGAATGCTTGGGTTGTCTACCCATTACGTTTAATTACAAGAGAAGTTGGAATGGTTCATAAGTTCAACCATTATAGACGAATAGAAGATCGAGAGACAATTTGGCGTAGTTCATCGATCATTGGTGTCAACGATGTATATCGAGGTGTTGAATCGGTCAAATTCAATATTGAACCTGTTGAGGTCGTGTAGAGGTGCGGACTTGTCAAAGTCGAATTTGAACCTGTCGACATCGTGTCGAGGTGTGGTACTTGTTGAAGTTGATGTTGGCATCTGTCATCTTCGACAAACAATGCCATCTGTTGGGTGGATCATACCTCCTTTCTTAAGAAACAATGGTCCCCATTGTTTGCTCGTACAGATGAGGAAACTTGTTGGTTAGTTCAATTCAGAGTACCATTTTCCTTGCGATGAGAGCTTCCCGGATTTATTCACCCGAAACAAGGGAATTGTGTTCATCCTTGTATGGTGTATTCGTCATCCCATAATGGGGTGGCAAGGAAGAGGCTCCTAAACATCTGGATTGGATGTCTTCGGCTTCTGTTGTCTGCAAGTCATTATGTTCCAACAGTGGTGCGTGGTATGGTTGAAGTAGACCTTGATTAAATAATGGATGCAGACCTAGGAATGAAGGAATGTCGAGCTGGAAAGTGTTTTCGTCATTCTATTTAAGAATATTGTATGGACCATATCGCAAACGATTTAGCTTCATGTATGGACCAATGAAGCGTTTCTTCTTGAGATTCAACCAAACCTCATCCCCAATTTGAAATGAATGAGGGATATGATGCTTATCATGTTGGGCCTTAGCTTTCACATTAGCTCATTGCAACATTTCATGTGCTTGTTTCTGGATGTCGCAGATTTGATCTCGAAACTTCAATGCTTTTTCAACTTCTTGTCAGTCAAAGTTGGTTTTGTTTGACTATGTCGATGAACTAATCAAGTCAATGGGCACTGAGAGTTCAAATCCATAACAGATCTCAAATGGACTCTTTCTCGTAGAGTTGTGTTGAGCGTGATTGTAACTGTGTTGTATATATGGGAGAATTTCATCCCATGTCCGATGATGTTTTTGGTTGTACATGCAGAGAAGTTGTATTACTAAGAGATTTACAACTTCTGTCTATCCGTCTGTCTGAGGATGGAAAGTTGTCGATACGAAGTGTCTTGTAGTGAGCTATTGCCAGAGAGTCTTCCAAAATATGCTAACAAATATGGAATCTTTGTTGAAAATGATGGTCATCGGTAAGCCATAATGTTTCTAGACATGTTTGAAGAGGAGTTGAGCAGTCTGTTGCGTTGTCGTAGTCTTATTGCATGGAATGAGAATGGCCATCTTGGAAATTCTGTCAACTACTACTAAGATCGCATCATGTTGATGTTTGGTAGTAGGATATCCTATCAAGTAGTCCATAGAAATAGATTCCCATGGTCAACTAGGAACCGCCAAAGGTGTGTACAATCCTTGTCGTCGATTCGGTGGTTTAGCAATGGCACAAACCACGCATGATCGAATGTACTTGTTGACGTCAGACTTAAGTGAAGGCCAATAAAAATACTTTTCAAGGATGGATAGGGTCTTTGCTACTCCAAAGTGTCATGCAGTATTGTTATAGTGCGCATCCCAAATTATCTTATGTTGGTGCTCACCTGTCGGTACACAAAGTTGTCCAAGCCTGTATAGCAAGGTATCTTTTAGGAAATAGTTGGTAGTGGATGGCGGGTCGGTTTGAAGTTGTCGATAATTGCAGAAAAATCACAGTCTACTGAATACAATTGAGGCCAAGTAGTGGTGTCATAGCCTTGCATACTCATCACTATAAAAATGATATTAATGGGTGGTCGACTCATACAATCGGCTGCGGCATTAGATTTACCTTTCTGATACTTAATTACCAACTGAAATTGTTGCAGGTAATTAATCCACTTTAGTTGTCGAGTTGTTTGTAACTTCGACTAGGACGGGGAAAACTGTAAAGGATTGTGGTCAGTAAGAATGGTTGTCTCCTTGCTAAGAATGTAATGTTTATGTTGCTTAAGGGTTTGCATAATGGAATACAGTTCCTATTCATATTTCTAATACCTTATGACGGTGTCGTTAAAAGTTTTGGAATGAAAAGTGATTGGGTGACCAGACCGAGTGATCACTGCTCCCAGGGCATAGTCTGATGTGTCTGTCTCAATCTCAAAAGGTTGAGGCAAATCAGGTAACACAAGTACTAGTGCAATACAGAGCTTGTCTTTGAGCTGCTCAAAATATTGTTGTTGTGTCGATGTCCATTCAAAGACAATTTTCCCGTTTCCCTTAGTCAACTGATTCAAATGCAAGTCCATGTGACTAAATCTGAGTATGAATCGTCGATAAAAAATTTCCAAACCAAGAAAACTTCTTAGTTCATGAATGTTTTGAGGAATGGGCCACTCTTTAAGGATTTGTACTTTGTTTGGATTGATGTGAATTCCTGCAGAGTCAATTACATACCCAAAATATTTGATGTTGTTTATCGCAAATGAACATTTTTCCATGTTCAAATAGAGACGATGTTGATGAAGAGTGTTGAGGACTTGTCGAAATTGTCGGACATGTTCTTGCCATGATCGACTGAAAATCAAGCTATCGTCTAGGTAGACAATGACACACTTGTTGATGAAAGGTCAAATAATGTCATCCATATATCGCATAAAGGTCGTGGGTGCATTGGTTAAGCCAAAAGGCATGACTAACCATTCAAACAATCCTTCATTGGTTTTGAAAGCAGTTTTCCATGCATCGGTGGGATCGATCATAATTTGATGATGTCTTGACTTGAGGTCGAGCTTAGTAAAGAATTTAGAACCTTTCAAATGGTGGATTAGTTCATATGTCCTTGGAAAACGGTATATATTCTTTACCGAAATCGTGTTGAGAGGCCGGTAGTTGATGCACATGCGCAAAGTCCCATATTTCTTTGGAACAAGGATGATTGGACTTCCACGAGGAGAGGAGATGGGTCGAATGTGACCTTTGTTGATTAAATCGTGAATCTGTCTATGAATCTCTTCATTCTCGATAATGGATGTTCTGTAAACATATGTGTTAGGTAATGAAGAACCAGGAACATGTTCAATGGAGTGTTTTACCTTGAAATGTAGAGTTACTATGTCTAGATCTTGGAATACGTTCTGGTATTCATCAAGAATATTGTCAATCTGTTGTTGTTGTTGGAATCTGCACTGGTCAGTGATTCGACTAGTTGTTGCAGTCTTCCTTGAATGTTGAGGATTATTCATGATCAATGTGAATCTCTAAGCATGGTTGATGATCGTATTTATCTGTTGGGAATATACCATCACAACCGTTGGTGTAGGTCATCAATCTGGTATACCATACCATTGGTTCTGTATTTTGAAAATCACCTTTTGAGGTCGTGACTGACAACTCCCATGTCGATCCCATAAGTAAGGTTTCCCAAACAAGGTGTCATCTACGGAAAGTGGTTCCACGTCACAGAGTACTTCATCTTCAAAAGGATTAATGAAGTAGGTGAGTTTGCATTGTCAAGTGATCCTCAGTTCCTGTCCATCCTTCATCCAACCGATATTATAAGGTTGAGGATGTGGAGTGGTGACAAGACCTAATTTCTTCACGATATCTTCAGAAACGAAGTTATTTTGGCTACCATTATCCATAATCAAATGCAATGGATTTTTTTGAACTCATATCTATGTATGGAACAGGTGCTCTCATTCCTCGTCGTCGAGGCTGTTGGAGTGGTCAATGTCGATGTCAGAGGGTCGATGCTTCTGGGTCATATTCTACCGGGGTTTTGTCGGACAAGTCGGAGGTATACAATTTTTTCAAAAAGGTCTTTCAAGCCTTGCATTCAAACGTATCATTCCATGATGAATTGTGGTAATCACACCATTTCCCAATACAGGTTTGTTTGCTACATTCCATCATGTCTTTCTAAGAGCGCTTTTTGCTATGGTCTTGGTTTGGCAGGGTCGGCTGAGAAGGGTGCCTTGACTTGTCGGAGTCAGCTGGTGACTTCTTGTCGGATGTTCTCCATGTCAGCTTAATCGCGAAGCATGCTTTTCCTTTATGTTTGGAATCAATCTTACTGGCATAGTGGAATGCATATGCAAGCATACTGATAGTCAGAAACTCCATCTCTTGTTGAATGTACAGGGACAATCCACTGATGTGCTTCAAAACAAGTAATTTCTCTTCTTCTTAAATGCCAAGTCTCGCCATTATTCTGTAGAACCCGTCGGTGTAACTCTGCATGGACTGGTATTTTCATTGCCTTAGTTGTTGCCACTTCTTATATTGTTGTTCAGTGTACTTGGGTGGGTAAAACTCCTACCGGACATACTCGACAAATTTCTCCCATGTATCTATGGGGTCTCCATATTTCTCCATCTTTGTCAACAAGTTGTCCCACCAGTAGTGCACATAGGTCAACATCTTTAAGGATGCAATGGTGATATTTTTAGCCTCTAAGAGTTGGTTCACAAATTAATAGGATTCTAGTTGTTGTACCCAATTGTCTACGGATTCTATGACAATATTACCTTCTAGATTTGGTATGTCCAAGTTCATTTGTACCTTGAATGGACTAATTTTTTCGAAGTTGGATCTTGTCGAGGATCCTCCTAATGTCAAGGAAAATCACGTGAGAATCTCATTGAAGTGGGTGCACATTATGGTTCATTGTCAAGCCAGTGCTTTCTCTATGAGTTTCCCTATCTTGTCAGTTACATTTCTATTGTATGTTTCTCCGACCATCTTCGGTCTATTGGTGCGAGTAGATAGATACTCTGGAGTCGAAGGTAGTGTCTACTTAGATTGTTGAGTTTGTGAGCATGTTTGAATAAGCATAAGTCAGGTAACCTCGATAACAGTGTCTACACACAACTTAAGCAACAACAAGCTCTGATACCAATGATCCGGGTGCCCAGGTGCACGATGAGGACAATAGTTTGATTGTATGAATTGAGTACGGTTATGGTGGAAGCATATTAATACTAATCAAAGCAGGAAATACACTACACACAGAAACATACACACACAGAGACAATATGCAAGAATTTGAACCAGTATATGTTATTTTATTATTGCTTTATTACTTGTCCCCATATTACAATAATGTATATGCTTAAATAGAGTCAGGAGAACGCTTGGGTTGTCTTCTCGTTAAGTTTTGTTACAAGAGAAGTTGGAACGACTCAGAAGTTCAACTGTTACAAACGACTGGAAGATAGAGAGACAATCTGACGTAGTTCGTCGGTCACTGGTGTCGACGATGCATGTCTAGGTGTTGAATTGATCAAAGTCGATATTGAACCTAACGAGGTCGTGTCGAGGTGCAAACTTGTTGAAGTTGAAGTTGAACCTGTCAACGTCATGTCGAGGTGTGGTACTTGTCGAAGTCGATGTTGGAATTCGTCGTCTCCGACAAACAATGTCAACTGTTGGGTGGATCAGTCATGGACTTGATACTCAATTATATGTGGTATTCTTGTCAAGGAAGAATGAACTAAGCAAGCAATAGGGATTTTGGAATAATTGTTGTCCATGGTTACTCTCTTTATCATGAAACCTTGCTTTCCATTTTCAATGTGCAATGAATATGTTGAGGAACACACTTTTTTCTACATCTCTAAACTAAGGACAAGATCCATCACCCTCATGCCATTCATACCAACGTTAATTCATTGATCACGGGGCATTACCAAGTACATTTGTATGTGCAATTTGGCTCTCCACGATTGATATTTTTCAAGGGAAGTAAGCTATCAAGTATATTATGAATATAAAAAAATTTGGAAGCCCATAAAGGATCAGCTTGCCACAATCTTAAAATCTTCAGAAAATTTCCATTCTAAAGCCTAGGAGTATTTGACAGCGCATGCCAAGCCGCACTTGGTCAATGTGGATCGATTGGCATCCTATTTTTCAATGAAAATCATTTCATCTCTTACAAAGCAACTTTTGGTGAAGGTTCAAACAATAACGTAGAGTGCTATATTTTCTATGTGGATGTTGTCAAATATAGAAACTGATAGAGATAAACTAATATGCAATGTTTGGGAGCTTCAGATATGATAATAGATTGGGAAAAGGGAATCATTAAATTTGAGAATTTAATTATGTATTTCCTTGATTATGGAAAAAAATAAAGATCCAAGGAGTAGGTTTGAAGAGGTTTTCTTTCAACACGTATTCAGAAAGCCCGGTGAGAAAATTTATAAGCTTTCAAAAGAAGCATTGGAAATGGATGATGGTATGTCGGCGTTATCAGAACAAAATAAGAGGGACCTCTACCTGAAGAGGCCATGCCACTTTACTGACAAGGAGCAGAATGAAATGAGCATGTACTGTCCTTTTCGCTTTTAGTAGAAAGCAGTATGCACATTTTACTATTATGTTGTTTTTAATTTGGCTAATAAATCCAGAAATTTGAGGAAAAATGTAATAACAGTGGAATGTTGTTGTGTTTTTACTTGTTAGTTTTGCTAGTATGAATGGCATATGTTGCCAAGGTATGAGGTATGACTATGAACAGGAATTTTTTGGTAAATAGATAGGTTCATATTTTTCCAGTGAGGCAGAAGAGTGATTTGATCCTATGAAGTGTTAGGCAAAATGATAGGTATATTCTGATATCAAATATACAATTTTTTCCGGAATATATATATATATATATATATATATATATATATATATTCTAAAGCTCCAATGCAAGTTTTTGATAAATATATGAGAATTAATGATCAATTATACAAAACAAAAGATCAAGTTGAAGCCCACTCCACTTTTTCTAATAATTAGGTTTAGTTTCAAAGTTGAAGAATTGCCAACTAGTTATAATTGCATAAAGTAAAGTATATTGGAGAGGAGAGGCTCAAATCCCAAAGAAAGTTCTGATAATTATTGGGGTTAATTTCAAATTCGGTAAACAACCAATTGGGTTAGAATCCGAGAAAATTATGTTACACAATGGAGGCTCAAGATCAAGAGAAATTTATGCTAAATATTGTATTTAATTCCAAAGCTGAAAAGCAGCCCATTGGTTAAAATTGACAGAAAATATTGTTGTAGACTAGAGGCTCCAAATCTAGAGAAAATTTTGCTAATTAGTGAATTTAATTTCCAAAAGCATTGAATTGGCCTTGCATGGCATCCATTTTGATCACTTGATAATAAATTATAGTTATTGGCATTATGCTTGTCGAGGTTTTTTGATATAGCCTTTTTCTACATAAAATGCATGTACATACTTTGAATTTTAATAGAATCGAGAAACATTTTATTCCAAAGAAATTCTACAAAACAAAAACTTTAAAAAACAACCAATTAGGTAAAAACTATAGAAAAATCTACTGCAAACATGGCTCAAGTCAAAGTTGTAATTTCAAAATTGAAATACATTCTGTTATCTCCCAAAATAAATTTATTTGGATAGTATGAAGAATTCGAGTCATGTAATGAAAGATCTGAGGATGACTAACAAATTGAAGGTCTTTGTTTTTGCTATGGTTGAAAAATTTGGAAGTTATAGCTTTCGGTGGCTTAGGCGGGGCTCTTAATAGCTCATTAGCCACCGAAAGGCTTTGTTTCGGTAGCTAACAGTTTAATGCAGGATAAAGGTAAACCACTGAAAGCGGGCCCAAGTGAGTAAATGGTAAAAACACTTTCGGTGGCTTAGGCGAGACTTCAAACGACTCATTACCCACCGAAAAGTGTTGCTTTCGGCAGCTTAGTGGAAAGACCAAGAAGGGTGTTAACCACCGAAAGCAGACAAAAAGCGACAGGGGTAAAGGCGCTTTCGGTGGCTTAGGCGAGACTTCAGACATCTCATTAGCCACCGAAAGGTGATGCTTTCAGCAGCTTAGTGAACAGTTCAAAACAGGCTTTAACCACCGAAAGCAGGCAAAAAGGCGTGGGGGAAAAAGCGCTTTCGATGGCTTAGGCGAAAACTTTGACGTTTCATTAGCCACTGAAAGGATGGGTTTTCGGCAGTTTAAAGGAATATTCGGCGAGGCCACTATCCGCCGAAAGCTGGGTTTCGCCGCAACGCTGGGAAAACGGTTTCGGTGGCTTGGGCGAAGGAATTATCATTTTAGTAGCCACCGAAAGCCATCTTTTTGATGGCTTACAGACAAATTCCTGAAGACTGTTAACCACCGAAAAGGCAAAAGAGAAAAACGGTTAGAAATTGGTCAAATCAAACCCTGTCAGCAAGATAACGATCAGTAAAAGGCATGATAAACCACCGAAAGGACATGAGTCTACATAACTGCGTGTGGAAATAAGTGAAGGAGGTCGTTATAAAACTGATAAAGGGCTGATAGGATCTGAAACCTTCATTTTTCTTCCACCTGTCCAAAAGAACAGCAGAAAATCTCACCGGGTATCCAGGTTGATTTGAAATATGATTGATGGGCAAGGGTTATCAAGAAGATCAACTACAGCCATCACCTTATGACCTCAGCATCCATCATGAAATCAAAAGCCCTCATAATCAGTGCCAAAACTCTAGTATATTTCACCTTCAACCTTAGCATTTCTCTCCACCAGAAATCCATCTCTGAGAAGCAGCCTGCTAACACACTATCATACAGAACTTAAACTTATTTTTGCAGGTACCCAGGAGTGGCATTCAGGAAGATGAAGAAGGGAGTACCTACTCTCACGCAGGAGCTGGGAGATATCAGCTATTTGGAGGCACATCCAGAGGTCTGTAAATTGTTCCAGGATGCTGGCTACTATAGGTTTTGTGAGACGATACAAGGCTCACATCAGCAGGTGGTTGAGGCATTTTCTCTCTCATTTGATGGATCCAAGACAGTCATAGGCAAAGAGGAATTCCACATAGATGAATCCCTAATTATTGAAGTAACTAAACTCCCTACCACGGGAGAGAGGTGGTTTAAGACTACCATACCAAAATATGTGGAGTTCAGATCTTACCTAAAGCTTGAGCATAGAGGAGTGGAATGGAAGAAGAGTGTGACATCCTCCTGGTTAGAAGAAAGGTGGCAGCAACTGTTGAAGGCCATTGTGGTCTACATAACATATGAAGGAAGATATAACAGAGCCATGATCTACCATTTTAAATTGATGAACCACTTCACAAGTAAAAGCCCACTAAATTTGCCCTTTTACTTAAACATAAGTTTGGGAAAGATGGCACACCAGGTGAAGGCCCAGCCAACCAAGATTGCTGGCAGACTGTCTCATCATGGCCTTATCCAACTTCTGGTCCAAGAATTGCTAAAGAGGAGGAATATGGCATGGCCTTATTTCTTATTTTGGAATGGTTTTGAGACAAGCCTTCAGCCAGAAGAAAAGGGCAAATCTCCTGCTAAAAAATCCACCACCAAGAAGTAGAAAAAGGAAAAGAAGGGCCATATCCCCAGCAGCAGCAGAACAGGCTCCTTCCTCTTCTAAAGCCAAGAAGGTCAAAACAAACTTGGACTTCAGTGAAAAGGGCCAAGAAGTTGTAGCACACGGTGAGAACATTTTAAACCTGCCCTACTCATATTCTGAAGAGGAACAAGAGGAAGGTGCAGACCTAGCTCTACAAATTGTAGCAGTGACTGAAGAACTACCATCCCCTACACCACAAGAGCAAGAGGAACCAATAGAGAAGGCTTCCTCCAGCAAGCCCAAGACTCAAAGGATAAATCAATTGCTGAGACAAGTGTATGAGATGGATATTTTGGAAGGGGAAATAAAGAAAAATAATGTTGCATTGACCAGTAGGAACAAGCTGCTACATAAGTCTTACCTAGAGCAAAGAGAAAGGTATATTTTCTTAAAGAGACTGAATACAAGGTACCTAAAAGACAATACTAGATTGTATATGATGATTAGGCTTCAGAGACTGCAGCTGAAGGAGGCCAAGGCAAACCCTAGCAGCCACCCCACGTTGGAAACCCTAGCTGAAGCTGCAGTTAGCCTTCACCCTCCAAAAACAAGCTAGGTTGTTGTTAACCCTCCTAGCACAGAGCCTGCTGAAGAAGAAAGCTGAGCAAACAGACTTAAAAGAACTTTTTTGAAAGAAACCTAAGAATTTTTGGAAAACGGGGCTTTCGGTGGCTTAGGCGGATGCTGGGACAGTTCATTAGCCACCAAAAGCGCCACTTTCAGCAGCTAACAGTTCCGAAGTTTTGGCCTCTTAACCACCAAAAGCAGACAGAGGCATAAAATTAAATTTTGACACGCAGGACCAGTTTTGGGCGAATGTGGATGGCTCAGGGACAAAGTCTGAAGATGAAGGACGCTGAAAAAAAAATCATGGAAGGTGTGCTTCAGTTTTACTATGACATAATGGGAGAAAAGGCCACCAACACTTAGCTGTCAAAGTGAAACAGAGACCTAACCAGCAGAGGACCAATGGTAGTCATTTCCAGCAGTTACCTTAGTTATCTGAACGTTCATACAGTGAACTAATTCTACAGTTAGTTAGACAAGTAGTTAATTAAGGTTTTTTAACCTAATTTTGCAAAAAACAATTGTTTTGTTTATTTTTGTTAAATCGGATCCAAGTTTTCAAGATCTGAGTATTTTGTAAAGGTTATAAAGCCTAAGACTTATTTTATTAAAAGGGTTCGACTTTGGGGACTTATAAACCATTGATATTGTCAAGCTTCTCATTTTTCTCATGACCTAATATAAGCTCTTTTGTTATCATTTGTTTAGCTTCCATTTCTGTCTTTTCTGTGCTTATGCTTGAATGTGTTATTCAAGTTATATTCAAGTTAATTAATGCCTGATAAATGTCACCCTATTGGCATGTTGATGTGATTTGAATTATAAGTGCTTTCATTATCATGATTTAGCCATTTATATGTATCTGTTTTATGTATGAATCTACCAGCATGATGAGTTCTCCATCCCTGCACCATATTGTCAACCTATGAACAGTGGTAACTAAAAGCCTTGTACCTGATTGAGTTTCATGCATGTCTTGAGAGTGGAAGGTCATATAAGTCAATTGACTTGATCCCTTTTAGAAAACCCAAAAAACATTGTAAGTTAGCAGGAATCCTCGAGCTGCAACCTAGAGGAGTTTCCTGGAATGATAACAAATTGGCACCGTTGCCGGGGAGAGAAGACTGAAGCTCAGCTTCCCTGTGATACGACATAGATCCTTGCTTTGATGATATACAAAGCTTGGACATTATTGTGGTTGTAATCGTCTATCTGGCGACTCCATTGAAATAAGGTGGCTTCAAGAAGACCAAGTACCAGAGCAAACCCTCAAGGGCCACCAGCAACACCGGTTTCAGATCCAGAGGAGATTCTGAGAAGAGTTAGGGCTTCACTAAGGCAGACCAGCAGTGTTGCAAAGGAAGCTACATCAAGTATTTTAAGAAATATTTCTACTATTATTTCTTTTACTGAAACATTTAATTCTCATGAATTTATAAATACATCAGAAAAATCTAGGGTTTGGGCATCTTCAACTATTGCTGCTTGTGAAGATCCAATCCCTGGTGACTCCACTGGGATAAGTTTACCACCACCTTCTCAACTACTACCTACATCAATACTACCTTCTTCCACCCTTTCCATACCCATTTCCCATATGGCTTCCCCTCAATTGACCAAAATGGAAAGGATCCTGGTAGCTAGGTATGCCCCCCTAAATTTTCCTAACCCTCTCTCGGCCATGCCCACTGGAGACTACCTCAAGTACATGCCTAAGTTCACAGGAGAGGGATATTTCACAGCTAAAGAACATCTAGAGGCATTTTACAGTTATGTTGAGAACATTAATATAGAACAAGAAGATGTGTGGACTAGGGTTTTTGTACAAAGCCTAGATGGTCAGGCTAGGAAATGGTTCAAAGAACTGCCTGCTGGATCAGTAGCAAGCATTAAAGCCTAGATGACATCTTTCTAAAACATTGGGGAGAGAAGAGAGACCACCTCTATTATATCACAGAGTTCAGCAATTTGAAAAGAGAGAACAGGGAGTCTGTCTCCAACTTCACCAAAAGGTTTAACAATATGTACAGCAAGATCCCCACTGAAATCAAGCCCATTGATACCTCAGCTAGGATAACTTATGCAAATGCCTTTGACTCTGATTTATGCTTGCTTCTCAGAGAAAGGAGGTCTTCCTCCTTATCACTCATGCAGGATGCTGCCCTAGAGGTAGAATCAAACATTGTGGCATCTAAGAAGGTCAAAGGAAAGATAGACAGGAAGAAGTAGCCAGCAAACCCTATTGGGGCTTCTTCATCAAAAAACAAGATTGAAAAAATGACCAAACTATTAGATAACCTGACTGCTGAAATGTCTAAGCTGGAGGACCGGGGGAAAATACCTGTGAGGGGTAAACGACCAAGTGATTTTGTTCCCCAAAACCCTAATTTTGTCCCTTATAGAAGAGGAAACCCCCCAGTTTAGATCCTCAGAAGGAAAAGAAATCAAGGGGAAGATTAGAGAATTAGGGCTCCATTTCAGAATGTTGTACTAGAAGAAGAGCAAGAGTTCATTGAAGAGGAAGGAGGGGCTGAAGAACACATCCACTGCATGGAAGATGAGGTTGACTATTCTTTTCTAACACTGTCAGAATATGAGGAAGCCCTAATTGATGAGCATATCAATGAAGAAACAGTGTATCAAGTTTATGGTCAAGGGGGGTATAATATAAGGTCCATGCTGGTTGCTCCTCTAAAGAAGAATGTTGTTACTTTCAAACAGCCTGCTGCACCAGCCAAAAGGGCTACTGTTTTACCAAAGAAAATGGTTGTCATTTCCAAACCATTGCAAAAAATAGCACCTTCATCAGGCCTTGAACATGTCCAACTCAAAGCTCCAATACATGAGGTAAGGTTTCCTGATAGACTGTAGTATTCTTTCAACCTTGAGTCAAAGATTCAGAAATTGAAGATTCCTTTCCCATTAATTGAGCTAATGAAAAATGATGCATTCAAATCTTCCATTCTGAATTCTCTTCAACCAAAGGTGCATATTGATACTGACTTTGTAAATCTGCAAGATGACAAACCTATTGTAACCCTAGGCCCCATGATCGAATACCTAAAGGACTCATGCCCACCTTTCTATATATCCTTGAATATCCATGATAAAGTCCTTCATAACTGTCTGCTGGATTCAGGAGCTTCCCATAACCTAATGCCAAAGGTTGTGATGGATGAACTTGGTCTCAGCATTACAAAGCCCTACCATGATTTATTCTCCTTTGACTCCAGAAAGGTCAAGTGCTTGGGCCTCATCAAAGACCTTGTTGTGAACCTAACTCAGCTACCTTCAAAAATCATCATGATAGACATTGTAGTGGATGATATCCCTGCCAAATTTGGTCTCTTGCTGTCTCGATCATGGAGCAAAAGGCTAGGTGGCACCCTTCAGATGGACCTTACATATGCCACAATCCCCATGTTTGGAGGGGAGACCAAGAGGCTTTACAGAGAGAATCGGCTTGCCTACATCATAAGCAATGAAAGGAATTCAGTAAACCACCCCATCTATGCAGTAGTCACTGATTTTGGGTCATGCATTCTGCAAATAGATGATTCTCAACAAACATCAGTCCAGCTTACTAAGCCCACCTATCAGCAGCTCGAAGAAGTGACCACAGCAGTCTGGAACATGTATTTTGATGGAGATAGCACTCAAAGCTCAGCAGGTGCAGGTGTAGTATTGATCTCTCCATCCAAGGAAAATATTCATCTGTCTTATAAGCTTGATTTTAAAACCACTAACAATATAGCAGAATATGAAGCCTTGCTGCTAGGAGTTAAAGCTGCCAAGGAGATGGGGATCATGTGCATGAGAATTTTTGGAGATGCAGACCTTATTATACAGTAGGTCAACAACACTTTTCAAGCTAAAAATGTCAGACTAAAGGCCTACAGGGACGAGGTATGGAAACTCAAAGACTCTTTATGTTTTTTGAACTGTCATATATACCTAGGGCTTTGAATCACCTAGCTAATTCCCTGGCTATCTCTGCAAGTTTGTTTGTTCCTCTTTTACCTCCTCAGCTTAGCTATAATGTTCAGGTCAAGTACAGACCTTCCCTGCCAGATAATGTCAAATTTTGGAAGGTGTTTGAGAATGATGATGAGCTTAGCAAATTCCTTCAGCTAGTAGATGAATTATCTGATATACACATAGATCAAGAAAACCTAAACATGGAGGAATCCAAACAACTCAAGTTGAAAGATAAAGTAGTTGATCAGAACATTGTCCAATTACCCAGCAATTATATACCTCGGGGTCTAGTACCTCTGGAAGAGTTGTTTGATCATAATGACATCCCTTTCAAGCCTGCCAAAAAGGAGCAAGACCCTGTTGTCCAAGAGCAAAACATAGGTAGCCAAAGCCATCCAAAACTGATAAATCTGTCCACTGAGTTGACTGCTGATCAAAGGTCCAAATTTTGCAGCCAGATAAAAGAATTTGCTGATATTTTTGCCTGGGAGTATAGTGACCTGAAAACCTATGACACCAATATCATCAAGCACAGGATTCCTTTGGAGAAAGACACCATCCCTTTCAAGCAGAAGCTGAGATCTATCAGTCCTCTCCTACTACCTGTAATTGAAAAAAAAATCCATAAGCTCCTCAAAGCCAAAATCATAATCCCCCTCAGGTATTCCAAGTGGATTGCAAACCTAGTGGTGGTAAGGAAGAAGAATGTGGAAATCAGGTTATGTGTGGATTTTAGAAACCTGAATAAATGTTCCAAAAAAGACAACTATCCACTGCTTAAGATGGAACACCTGTTGCAAAGAGTCTCAGGGGCTAGGGTTATGTCATTTCTGGATGGCTTCTCCGGATACAACCAAGTTGCTGTGCACCCTGATGACCAGGAGAAGACTGCCTTTACCACCCCCTGGGGCACTTTCATGTATGCTAAAATGCCATTTGGGCTAATGAATGATGGGGCTACGTTTCAGAGAGCCATGGACCTAGCTTTTGTAGGGTTGAAAGATAAATTTATGCCTATATACTTGGATGACCTAACTGTTTACTCTCACAGCCATCATGATCATTTCCAGCATTTGAGGAGAGTATTTCTAAAGTGCAGGAGGTTCATCCCTAATTTTTCTGAGCTGGTAAAGCACATAACAGCCATGCTAAAAAAGGATGCAGAAATAAAATGGACTGACCAGGCAAGAATCTCTTTCAAAGACATCAAGAAGTCTATCATGGAAGCCCCAACCCTGACTAGTCCGAACTATACCAAGATTTTGTATATCTTCTCCTTTGCATCCTATGACACAGTGGCAGTTGTACTGTTACAAAAAGATGAGGAGGGTCTCGATCATCCAATTGCATTCTTAAGCAAAACCTTAAGAGATGTTGAGCTGAAGTATGATCCAATTGAGAAACATGCTTATGCTCTCATCAAGTCATTGAAGACCTTCAGATGCAAAAGTTCTTGCATATGTCCCTTCAGCTACTGTAAAGGATGTTTTCACTCAACCTAGCATTGATGGGAAGAGAGCTAAGTGGATTGCCAAGCTCATTGAGTTTGATATAAAGGTGAAGCCCACTAAACTAGTAAAGGGACTAGGTCTGGCCAAACTCATGGCTAAAGAAAACTGTGAACTAATGGGGATAAACTTCACTTGTTTCAATTTAGCAAAATTGCAAACAGTAGTAGCAGCAGAAGTAATTCAAGATCAAAATGACAATCAATCAGTGGCTAAAAAATTGTCTTCATGTGAGTGGTACTCAGGTATTATTTATTTTCTGCAAAAATTAGAAGTGCCTCCTGGTCTTACTCCTAATCAAGCTCGAGCTCTTAAACTAAAGTCTATTAAATTCTGCATAATTGATAAACTGCTATACTGGAAAGATCTGTCTGGAATTTTGTTGAGATGTCTAGATAAAGAAGAATCAGATCAGGTCATGCATCACTTTCATTCCAGCACATGTAGGGGCCATCATTATTGGAAGACCACAGCCCACAAGATCCTGAGGGTAGGGTACTATTGGCCAGTCTTTTTTGCTGATGTATGTGCTTTTGTAAAGGCATGTGACCAATGCCAAAGATTTATAGGGAAGCAGCAACTCAAATCCTTGCCCCTTAGGCCTATTGTGGTGAAGGGGCCTTTTCAGCAATGGGGTCTGGATTTCATAGGTGAAATAAATCCATATTCCAGTGGGAAGCATAAATGGATCCTAGTAGCCACAGACTACTTTACCAAATGGATAGAGGCAGTACCCACCAGGAATGCCACTCATCAGGTCATTATGAATTTTTTATATGAGAATATCTTTAGTAGGTTTGGCTGCCCATTAAGGTTAGTGACTGATAATGCACCAGCTTTCAAAGCCGGGGCATTGGTGACAATGTGTGAGTCAATGGGCATTCAGCGAGTGCATTCCACATCCTATTATCCTCAGGGCAATGTCCTGGCTGAGTCATCCAACAAAAGCCTAGTCATGATCATCAGAAAACTATTGGAGACAAATCAGAAAAGCTGGGATTCTAAGCTTAAGTTTGCTTTATGGGATGATAGGGAAACAAACAAAAGATGTATAGGGACTTCTCCATTCAAGTTAGTTTATGGTACTAAGGCCATTTTTCCAATATAGCTCATTCTGCCAATGGCAAAATTCTTTCAGGAAGAGGAAGATGAACCAAATGATATGGTGAGGAGGATGATGGATTTGGTGGAGTTGCAGCAAGTCAGGGAACAAGTGATAGGAAAATCAGAAGCCCATCAATAAAGGATAAAGGTCATGTTTGACAAAAGGGAAAAAGTAGACAACCTTCAGGTTGGAGATTGGGTCCTCAAGTGGGATGCTGTCAGGCAGGACAAGGGCAAACATGGAAAGTTTGACTCTTTGTGGATTGGCCCTTTTGTGATAGCTCAGGTACATAAGAATAACACCTTCAAATTGCAGAATCTGGAAGGGGAAGAAGTGTTTGATGACCTAGTGAATGGGTGTTTTCTGAAACTTTACTTTATTTGAGGCTCTGAGGCCTTGTTATTGTAAATTAGTAGTTAATAGGTTGTTTTTGCTTACAGAATAAACTCCATGCCCAATGGAACAGTAAATGATAGTGTTAGGTTTTTAGTCGTTTTCAGGGAAAGGCATTTTGGTCTGGGGTTCTTGGGACCTCACAGGAAGGTTCCCATCCCCAAGAAGGAGCCAAATGTTATCTCCCAAAATAAATTTATTTTGATAGTATGAAGAATTCGAGTAATGTAATGAAAGATATAGGGATGACTAACAAATTGAAGGTATCTGTTTTTGCTATGGTTGAAAAATTTGGAAGTTATAGCTTTCGGTGGCTTAGGAGGGGTTCTTAATAGCTCATTAGCCACCAAAAGGCTTTGTTTCGGCAGCTAACAATTTAACGCAGGATAAAGGTAAACCACCGAAAGTAGGCCCGAGCAAGTAAATGGTAAAAACACTTTCGGTGGATTAGGCGAGACTTCAAACGACTCATTAGCCACCGAAAAGTGTTGCTTTCGGAAGCTTAGTGGAAAGACAAGAAGGGTGTTAACTGCCGAAAGCGGACAAAAAGCGACAGGGGTAAAGGCGCTTTTGGTGGCTTAGGAGAGACTTCAGACATCTCATTAGCCACCGAAAGGTGATGCTTTTGGAAACTTAGTGAACAGTTCAAAACAGGCTTTAACCGCCGAAAGCAAGCAAAAAGGCATGGGGGAAAAAGCGCTTTCAGTGGCTTAGGCAAAAGCTCTGACGTTTCATTAGCCACCGAAAGGACGGGTTTTCAACGGTTAAAAGGAATATTTCAGCGAGGCCACTATCCGCCAAAAGTTGGGTTTCACCGCAACGCTGGAAAAACGGTTTCGGTGGCTTGGGCGAAGGGATTATCATTTCAGTAGCCACCGAAAGCCATCTTTTTGGCCGCTTACAGACAAATTCCCGAAGATTGTTAACCATCGAAAAGGCAAAATAGAAAAACAGTTAGAAATTGGTCAAATCAAACCCTATCAGCAATATAACGATCAGTAAAAGGCGTGATAAACCATCAAAAGGACATGAGTTTGCATAACTGCACGTCAAAATAAGTGAAGGAGGTCGTTATAAAACTGTTAAAGGACTGATAGGATCTGAAACCTTCATTTTTCTTCCACCTATTCAGAAGAACAGCAGAAAATCTCACCGGGTATCCAGGTTGATTTGAAATATGATTGTTGGGCAAGGGTTATCGAATAGATCAACTACAGCCATCACCTTATGACCTCAGCATCCATCATGAAATCAAAATCCCTAATAATCATTGCCAAAACTCCAGTATATTTCACCTTTGACCTTAGCATTTCTCTCCACCAGAAAGCCATCTCTGAGAAGCAACCTGCTAAAACACTGTCATACAGAACTTACACTTAATTTTGCAGGTACCCAGGAGTGCCATTCAGCAAGATGAAGAAGGGAGGACCTACTCTCAAGCAGGAGCTAGGATATATCAGCTATTTGGAGGCACATCCAGAGGTCTGTAAATTGTTCCAGGATGCTGGCTGCTATAGGTTTTGTGAGAAGATAGAAGGCTCACATTAGCAGGTGGCTGAGGCATTTACTCTCTCATTTGATGGATCCAAGGCAGTCATAGGGAAAGAGGAATTCCACATAGATGAAGCCCTAATTACTGAAGTAACTGAACTCCCTAGCACAGGAGAGAGGTGGTTTAAGACTACCATACCAAAAGATGTGGAGTTCAGATCTTACCTAAGGCTTGAGCATAGAGAAGTGGTATGGAAGAAGAGTGTGCCATCCTCCTGGTTAGAAGAAGGGTGGCAGCAACTGCTGAAGGCCATTGTGGTCTACATAACATGTGAAGGAAGATATAAAAGATCCATGATCTACCATTTTAAATTAATGAACCACTTCACAGGTAAAAGCCCACTAAATTTGCCCTTTTACTTACACAGAAGTTTGGGAAAGATGGCACACCAAGTGAAGGCCCAGCCAACCAAGATTGCTGGCAGACTGTCTCATCATCGCCTTATCCAACTTCTGGTCCAAGAATTGTTAAAGAGGAGGAATATGGCATGGCCTTATTTCTTATTTTGGAATGGTTTTGAGACAGGCCTTCAGCCAGAGAAAAAGGGGAAATCTCCTGCTAAAAAATCCACCACACCAAGAAGTGGAAAAAGGAAAAGAAGGGCCATATCCCCAGCAGCAGCAAAACAGGCTCCTTCCTCTTCCAAAGCCAAGAAGGTCAAAAGAAACTTGGACTTCAATGAAAAGGGCCAAGAAGTTGCAACACACGGTGAGAACATTTTAAACTTGCCCTACTCAGATTCTGAAGAGGAACAAGAGGAAGGTGCAGACCTAGCTCTGCAGATTGTAGAAGTGGCTGAAGAATTACCATCCCCTACACCACAAGAGCAAGAGGAACCAATAGAGAAGGGTTCCTCCAGCAAGCCCAAGACTCAAAGGATAAATCAATTGCTGAGGCAAGTGTATGAGATAGATTTTGGAAAGGGAAATAAAGAAAAATAATGCTGCATTGACCAGTAGGAACAAGCTGCTACATAAGTCTTACCTAGAGCAGAGAGAAAGGTATATTTTCTTAAAGAGATTGAATACAAGGTACCTAAAAGACAATACTAGATTGTATAGGATGGTTAGGCTTCAGAGACTACAGCTGAAGGAGGCCAAGGCAAACCCTAGCAGCCACCCCACGTTGGAAACCCTAGCTGAAGCTGCAGTTAGCCTTCAGCCTCCAGAAAAAAGCCAGGTTGTTGTTAACCCTCCTAGTACAGAGCCTGTTGAAGAAGAAAGTTGAGCAGACAGACTTAAAAGAACATTTTTGAAAGAAACCTAAGAATTTTTGGAAAATGGGGCTTTCAGTGGCTTAAGCGGACGCTGGGGCTGTTCATTAGCCATCGAAAGCGCCGCTTTCGACAGCTAACGGTTTCGATGTTTTGGCTTCTTAACCACCGAAAGCAAACATAGGCATAAAATTAAATTTTGGCACGCAGGACTAGTTTTGGGCGAATGTAGATGGCTCATGGACAAAGTCTGAAGATGAAGGACGCTGAAGAAAAAATCATGGAAGGTGTGCTTCAGTTTTACTATGACATAATGGGAAGAAAAGGCCACCAACACTTAGCTGTCAAAGTGAAACAGTGACCTAACCAGCAGAGGGCCAATGGCAGTGATTTACAGCAGTTACCTTAGCTATCTGAAGGTTCATACAGTGAACTAATTCTACAGTTAGTTAGACAAGTAGTTAACTAGGGTTTTTTAACCTAATTTTGCAAAAAAAAAATATTTAGTTTATTTTTGTTAAATCGGATCCAAGTTTTCAGGATCTGAGTATTTTGTAAAGGCTATAAATCTTAAGACTTATTTTATTGAAAGGGTTCGATTTCGGGGACTTGTAGACCATTGATATTGTCAAGCTTCTCATTTTTCTCATGACCTAATATAAGCTCTTTTGTTATCATTTGTTCAGCTTCCATTTCTGTCTTTTCTGTCCTCATGCTTGAATGTGTTATTCAGGTTATATTCAAGTTAATTAATGTCTGATAGTTGTCACTCTATTGGCATGTTGATGTGATTTGAATTATAAGTGCTTTCCTTATCATGATTTAGCCATTTATATATATCTGTTTTATGTATGAATCTACCAGCATGATGAGTTCTCCATCCCTACACCTTCTTGACAACCTCTGAACAGTGGTAACTAAAAGCCTTGTACCTGATTGAGTTTCATGCATGTTTTGAAACCGGAAGGCCATATAGGTCACCTGACTTGATCCATTTTAGAAAACCCCAAAAAACATTGTAAGCTACCAGGCATCCTCGAGCTGCAACCTAGAAGATTTTCCTGGAGTGATAACACATTCCATGGGATGAAAAAAACACACAACTATGTTA
The DNA here is from genome assembly GCA_001517045.1 of Pseudotsuga menziesii. NCBI lineage: Eukaryota > Viridiplantae > Streptophyta > Pinopsida > Pinales > Pinaceae > Pseudotsuga > Pseudotsuga menziesii. Next base: position 1,299,942 of record LPNX010702698.1, read on the forward strand.
ATGTTCCCATACAAGTTTCTAATGGATTTAGTATATTTAGTAATCAAATACATCAATCAAAACATCTGGTTTAAATCCCGCAAGAACTCTTAATCATGGAAGAAAATATTTAAATACATTTGTCCCTCAATATCACCAAGCAAATCATCCATTCTATAGCCACATGGACCTTGATGAAAATCCCACTCCCTGCCACCAATAGATCACATAAAATACAGAGCTAGACAAGTCATTCAGATTTTTTAGTGGACAACCAATAAGTGAGGAGGGTTGGGGCAATTGATATACTTCATTACTATGCCATAATATCCCCATGTCAGAAAAAGACTCGAGATGTAGAACCATTGGCTCAAGTCCTACTATGGAAGGCAATCCCATCCTGGTCATCAACCCCCTATCATAGACTCTATGGAAAATAGGACCACTTTCCTAGCCTTTGAACGAAAAAGAGGACAAATATAACAACCATTTTGAATTGCTTTCGACACAGGGTTCCCTGATTTTGTGACATTAAGGATAGTAGTCTTACTAATTAAACAACTAATCCCTAAAATCTTGGGATTACTTATTTAAGCAAGTTATCCATCCACGTTGATCTCAAATGGATCTATGAAATGGTTGTTATAATTTGGTACTTAATGAAGGTTAGGTAAGAAATAAAAGACAATGCAATGTAGATTTAAATGAGCTGTAGGAAACGATAAATAATGAAGTAAATAACATAGAAAATGAAAATAAGAGAGAGGAATGGGTACTGACAGATCACTCTCTTGGCCTTCTCATTACCCCCTACGCTCTTATAACTCTATTTGACTTTCAAATGGTATTTTTTGGCCAAAAAGAGGAACCATGAGTTGTGTTGTAACTAGATATTGTCGGAATAAGCTACCATTTGAAGGTTGGTTTTCCCATTTGATTTTCAAAAGTAAAATCATTGTCTTCATTATGTAATTGATCTTGTTTGCAATGAGATATGTTTTGTTGAATTATGCAGCTGGATAGTGTTTTCAGCAATGGAGGTGTGCCACTCTTGCTCGAAACATGTGCAATAATTATTTCTGGTGATCTTGGAATTATCCCAAGAGATTTGAGAAGATAAGATCGATTTCACTATAGAATGTTCTCAATAATTGACCCATTCTAAGATGTTATTAGTCATTGATCGAGAATCCTCTATTTCTAATCATGGTCATCCAATCTTGGGTGAGAAGACTATAAAATAAGATCGAAGAGACCAAGATGAAGATTGTTGTGCGATGAGTGATTCATTGTTTTTTCACAAGGAAGAAGTGCATTTTCAGTGTGACAAGATTTGAGAAATGGCATAGAGGCAATTTCAGCCATCCAATATTGTGAGAGGGTCGGTTGCATGTGTTGTGAGAGGACCATGAGAGTGGGTTCGTGGAGCGGGCTATAAGAGACAACGTTGGGGTTGTTGGATGCTACAGCTATAATCATAGATCTAGGTCGTAACCTGTGTGGTTGGAGGCCAAAGTTTGTTGGTATACATTCTCTGAAATTTGGTTGGGGTTTCTTAACCCAGATTGTTAAGCCATCTGTTGAAGATAATAAAATTGCTCTCTCCAGAATGTTGGATTTTCCCGCGGTTGGGGTTTCCAGGGTAACAATTGTTTCATTGTGGGACTGATTTCTCCAGTTTTTTTTCGTTGTGCAATTTTTACTGGAAGTTAATGTGTTTTTCATATTAAATTTCATTTATTGCAGTGATTAGAATCTATGTTTGTTCTTGTTGTGATAAAAGTATATCTGGAAATTTCAATTAAGGTAGCAGCACTCTCAAATTGACATGGTATCAGAGCATAGACTCTAAGAAGGAGAAATTGGATCCAGCTTACTACAATCATTCATAATTATTCTAGAATTTGGGAACAGGTCACTAGCAGCAATGGCTATGATTGGAATCATAGAGTCCACCAGGATTGATGGGGCATCGAATTATGGGATCTGGAAAATCCGGATCACCACAATATTGAAACAGTATGGGATAGGTGATTATGCTACTATTGGGAAGAAAAATCCTTCAGACAATGAAAATAAGGAAGATTCCAAGGCTATGAGAATTATTCCGAGCGGGGTAAAAGATCACATAGTGCCCTTGTTGCCTAGATGTGATACATGTAAGAAAATGTGGGATGCCATAATCAAGTTGTATGAAGGAAAAAATACATATTGAATATTTGCTCTGAGAGAGAAGTTGTTTCATACCAAACAAGCGAAGGATGAGACATGTGTCTCCTATCTTACTAGACTATCCCAAGTCAGGGATGAACTAGTAGTTGTTGGTGAAACTGTTGATGGAAAGGAGCTGGTGAAAATAGCATTGAATTGTTTTTTAAAGGAGTGGGAAATATTTGTGAATGTGGTGATAGGTCAAGCAGATATTCCATATTGGGATCGACTGTGGCTTGACTTCACACAAGAATAGCTCAGGATGAGCTATGATAGTGGTAGCAACAGCAAGACTAGGAAAGCGAAAGAGGAGGATAATGTCGCTCTTGCTGGATGTAAAAGAAAGGGAAAGTCCCAAAAAAATTCTAGATAGGCTTCCAAGGGAGATGGAAAGAAGCACAAGGACATGTCAAAAGTCAAATGATTCAGATGTCATCAGTTGGGTCATTTTGCGAGTCAATGTTCGCTTAAGAAGAAGAATCAGAAGAAAGGCAATACAGTTGCCTCTGCAGATATTGATGACTTGTCTTCAAGTTTTGAAGACAAGTTTGCTTTCATAGCTTTTCTCTCTTGCCTGAGCACCACAGGAGTATGGTACTTGGATTGTGGTGAGTCATGTCATATGACAGGAGTTGGGGAATATTTCTCCAGTTATAAGGAGGAAGAGATGAGATTCCATATCGAAGTGGGTAACAAAGAAAAGTGTACACCTATTGGAAAGGGTATTGTTAAATTTCATAGGGAATCTGGAAATAATGTCAGTTCCACTGATGTGTTACATGTACCAGGAATGGGGATGAACCTGATATCCATATCAGCTCTTCGAGACAAAGAGTGCAATGTATTCTTTATAGGTCGAAAATGTTTATACACACAAATATTGGAAGAAATCAAAACCAATTGGGATCAGGCATGACAAATTGTACAGGCTGCAGTTTGAGTCTCCAAAGGCAATGTTTAGCAACAGTGATGCCAATAGCTTGGGAGAGTTGTGGCATAGGCCCTTGGGGAATATTTGCTCTATTTTCATAAGATTATAACAGTATCGCTTAATTGTATTTATCAATAGGATCACTAAAAGATAGACAAAGAATAGAACAATAGCACGAGTATTTTATCTTGAAACCCAAATGGGAGAAAACCCAGCAACCTTCGTCTAGAGATGATAATTCTGAGAACAGTGTATAATGAATAAGAAAGAGAAGATATGGAAATGCTTTCCAAATATAGAAACCCTGAAAACAGTCTTCTTCTGCAATATATGTGAACTTCTCTCTCCCAAAAAACTATGAACTTCACTGTGTTTTTGTATTGTTGTTGTGTAAAATAATGAAAAGGGTGCCTCCTATTTATACATATTTTTCACTAATAATTTAACTGGGGCTAACTTCACTTGGGAGAGCATCATAATTTTTATTTTATAATTTTTATTTTGTCTTTTATTTTGCTTGCTTTTCTCCCCAAGGTCTACATTATTCTTCGAGGGTTTGTATGATTGATTACAATAAGTTCATCTACCGTAGGAGGTACAATACAAAAACAATAAGAATAGCTTCTGAAGTTGCACAAACTGCAACAGTCCCTCTCAACAAGGAAGGTATTCTTCAATCTTCATCAACATCACGATCATCTAGGTTTCATTTGTACATCTATATTGTCTCTATCATCTCTAAACATACGGAAGGTTGTCTTTATGAATTTGTTCTATCCGGATGTATGAGAGAAAATATTTTTCTACCTATCCATCTCTACTACCGATGGAATACTTCCATGCCTGGATAGAAAAGGGGTGGCGTAGTTGGCATCATTAACATAATAACTCGAAAAGGTGACCCACGTGACGGATCGTGTTGTCATGATACTCCTGGATGAGCAAATGTGTACGACCATCTACTACATGTTTGTCTCATATGCCGATGGGGTACTCCCATGCCTGGCCGAGAACCTAAATGAGTAAATGTGCACGACCATCTACTGCATGTTCGTCTCATCTACCGATGGATTACTCCCATAATTGACTGAGAACCTAAACGAGTAAATGTGCATGACCATCTACTGCATGTTTGTCTCATCTGCCGACGGTTTACTCCCATACCTGTTCAAGAACCTGAACGAGTAAATGTGAATGACCATCTACTACCTATTCGTCTCATATGTCGATGGGTTACTCCCATACCTGGTTGAGAACCTGAACGAGTAGAGGTGTTTGTGCAATCACACGGCCATCCGCTACCTCTCTGACTCATCTTTCGATGGGATTTCTACCATACCTGGATGAGCACATGGACGAGCAGAGGCACCTGTTTGAACCTGACCATCTACTATTTGTTTTTCTCATCTATCGATGGGATTTCTCCCATACCTGGCTGAGAACCTGGACGAACAGAGGTACCTGGGAAAAATTATGGTAAATGTCTCTCAGTCATCTCTCCCTTTCAAGGAGGGATACGTTCTCTTCTACACCAAGTCTTCCAGGAAAGTATTCAAGCTTCATCCTGGGAAGAGGCTTGGTGTGAACATCTGCATTCTGGTCATCAATCGGAATATATTGGAGTTTGACCGCACCTTTCTACACCATATCATGTATGAAGTGATACCGAATCGGGTGCTTCGACTTGTCGTGAAATACAGGATTCAATGACATCTGCACACAACTCTCGTTATCATGGTGAAACACGGTTGGCTCTGGAATCTAGCCAAACAATCCTGCGAGAAGTTTACGAATCCAAATTTATTCTCGGGCTTCTGAACTTGCAATCATATACTGAGCCTCTGTAGTACTGAGATCTATTGATTTCTTCTTCCTATTGTACTAGGAAATTACTGCATAACTCAAACTAAAACAGCATCCTGAAGTTCTCTCCCTATTTGTAGTGCATCTTGACCAATCTGAGTTTGTAAACCCTTGCAATATCAAGTCACAATTTGAATTCTATTGTGGATCATATCCCACAATGCCACATAAGTATCTAAGCACATGTTTGATGGCAGTGCAGTGAATCTACCTCAGTTCGCACATGAACTGAGTGAGGGAATTCACAGCAAAATAAATACCTGGTCTGGTGTTTGTCAGATACATCAAGGACCCAATCAGGTGGTGATACATAGTGGGATCAATCAAATTTGAATCTAAAGCATAATCTCTCAGCTTCTTCAAATTTGCATCCATCGGAGTAGCTATGGACTTGCAATCCAACATTCTAAATCTCTTCAGTATATCCATGGTGTATTTTCCTTGAACTAAGAAAACATCTTCTGCCTTTATCATACTTATAATCCCAAGAAGTAATGCATCAACAATATCATTGAGAAAGGTTGTCTTGACATCCATCTAATACAGTTTCCATCCCATTGGAATAGCAATGATCGCTCTATTGAAAGTATATCAAGCCACAAGAGCAAATGTCTCATCATAATCGACTCCCTCTTTCTGAGAGAACCTATCGCAACAAATCTAGCCTTGAATTTTTCAATTCTCCCATCTGCTCCATGCGGAGCTTCATGCTCCTCTGCATTCTGCAAAATCTGGCGTGGTCATCTGGTTCTTTTTCGGCTTACTGCCATATCTGTGGGAGCATCATCTGGCTCAACTAGATCAATGGGACTGGTCGGTTTATTCATTTATCCAGACTCCCTCTTAATTTTTGGAGGGGGAGATGATCTCATCTATTCATCGTTGTTGATATCCATATCTGATCCTCTTCCTTTTCGGATAGCCATTTCCTCTTCAAAGGTTACATCCCAACTGACTTCAATTTGACTCGATCCTGGGATTTATATTTTGTAAGCCTTTGAATACTTTCAATACCCATGAATCTTCCCTTCTTGCGTGAATATTCTAACTTGGGCACATGAATGTAGACTGGAAAGTAATTATCCATCCTTGTGATGACCAGGATCATCAAAGATCCTTCAAGTCACGACAACAGTGTCGTCAGGTTTCTATCATATGTAATATGTTGGAATCCTTGTCTTTGAGGGATAATTCCCTCTATCTCTCAGAAGACGGTTGAGTAAATCTTGTTGAAGCAGCAGATAGACCGACATTCGTAGAATCTTTCCGCTTCTGATCACCAAATCTCTGCATGAGATCATTCTGGGTATGAGAGTCATAATACATGCTTCTAGAGTCTTTCTCCTTCCATTCCATCTATATATCAATGGGATCACTTTTCCTTGTAGATCATGGCATTCCCTACAAGTCAAATCTCCTCATATGGTTAGCAATATTTCATAATCAATATATTAACAAAATAATGTAGGCAACATTTTAGTCAATGCTTCGACACAACACACGTAAGGCCATTATTGGGATGTTTATGGTATCCATTATAGCATACCATTAAGAGTGTATACTACTCCAGTATGTTATAAAGGAGTTTTCATCCTAGATGGGTTGTGCGGCATGACAGTCTATTTAACTACCTAAATTTAGATATGTAAATCTGTGTAAAATATATTCAAAAACAATTAGATATAATATACTAGAGCATGTAAAATCAAATACTTATCTTTTGTAGCTTTGTGGGTGGGCTCCCACTGTTAGAGTACACTGATCTTCATATGATTGCTTGATGATCATCACAGTCTGTATCTGCGTATCATTCCTTAAAAGAAGAACTTCGAACGATCATCATTCCTTGGTTCCTTGTGAGAAGGGTCTTATTCTACACCAGCATACATCCATCTTAAACCTGGATCTAGAAAGCACCAAGAGGGATCCAATTTCTTTAGGTGTAAGTTATTTTTATCTTAAATTTTTAAATGTTCATAAAAAATTACACCTCAAACATTTTGATCCTTTTAGTGTTTGGTAAATCCGGGTTTAACATGGATCTTTTAATTACTTTTCATTTAGTTTTATTATTGGGTTTTATTATTTGATAAATTAGGCGACATGTTTTTCTCTATATTCTTTTTTGTTTACACTATATAAATATATGAATCCACAATATTTTTTTTTATGTCGGTTAACATAATGTTTTTTTTAAATCTAAGCTAGCATAACGTGACTAATGTGATAGGATATCCCCTATAGTGAGCTGAGAGCACCTCTCTTCTCTCGGTCCAATCAACAGTTGAATCTTCATGCTTCCTTTTGTTTGAACTTTGACAACCATTGGCATAATGACTGTATTTCTTGCACCTATAGCACTGTATTTGAGATAAATCCTTCTTCTCTTGTTTCTTATGATCTAGGGGAGGAATTGATCTCTTATCTTGGTGCTTATGATTAAAGGACTTCCTTCCCCTTCCCTTGCATTTTCTTGGAATGAGATATGAATGATTGATTTTCCTTAGGTTGGGCGCCATGAATTCTTTGGCGTGTTGTGACTCTTGTTTCTTTCTGAGTGCATTCTTCCCATAGCTTATCAAATTTGGGCAACTTGGTCCGACCACTTATAGTTTGGATAAAAGACTCCCAAGATGGTGGGAGACCATTTAAGGTGGTCATAACGAGATATTTTTCTTCAATATTGTCTCCACTGGACTTTAGCTTGTCCCGTAGTTCGGTGATCCTGATGAAATATGAGGCAATATTCGTGTACTTCGTCATATTCATATTCGACAGTTTATTTCTTAATGTGAGAGTCACATTGAAATTACTGCGTTTGAATAGATTCTTTAAAGTTTTGAACATCTTCCTTGCTGTCGTATTTTCCGATATCTAAGGAACCAAATGGTCTCTAACTGAGTCCACCAAAATCCTTATTGCTTTGGCATCATTCTTCATCCAGTGAAGTTTGTCTTCTCCGACTTCTGGTTCTGGGACCTTTCATTTACACACTGTAATAGGTCATTTTCTTCTAGTAGGAGAAGAACCCTAGACTTCCAGGGGATTAATTTGGAAGCTCTTTCCAGACGATCTTCAACCTTCATGCTCATCATCTTGATTGTAGATCTGGATCTGAAGCCCTAGTAGAGCCTAGGTCAAAACTGAAGGTTGAAGTTTTGAAAAAGAGACTCAACAAATAAATGTGCCCTAGAGAGGCAAGTTAAGAAGTGGTAGATTCAAGCCAAAATTGTGGAGGGAGTAGGTCAAAAATTGAAACCCTAATTTCTGTTGCAGCTACAGAATTAGGTCAAAATTGAAAATTCTCAGAACTGAATTTTGTCTTCACCAAAAGATGTGCCCTCCTTAGAGCGAAATTCCCAAGGCTCTTTTTCTGCCAAAATGTTGAGTGAAGACCTTGAAAGATGAAACCCTAGTTCCGACAGGTTTCCGACAAAGTTCCAACAATGCCTTCTTCTAGCACTACTCTGATACCATGTTAGATTTTCATAAGATTATAGCAGTATCTCTTAATTGTATTAATCAATAAGATCACTAGAATATAAACAAAGCAAAGAACAATGACATGACAATAACACGAGTATTTTATCCTGGGAAACTTAAATGGGAGAAAACCCAACAACCTTCATCTAGAGATGATAATTCTGAGAACAGTGTACAATGAATAAGAAAGAAAAGATATAGAAATGCTTTCCAAAGATAGAAACCCTGAAAACAGTCTTCTTCTACAGTATATGCAAACTTCTCTCTCTCCCAGAAAACTGTGAACTTCACTGTGTTATCGTGTTGCTGCTGTGTGAAATAATGAGAAGGGGCGCCTGCTATTTATACAAATTTTCCACTAATAATTTAACTGGGGCCAACTTCACTTGGGGGAGCAGCATAATTTGTATTTTATAATTTGTATTTTGTCTTTTCTTTTGCTTGGTTTTCTCCCTAAGGTCTACATTGTTCTTCTAGGGTTTGTATTATTGACTACAATAAGTTCATCTCCCGTAGGAGGTACAACACAAGAACAATAAGAATAGCTTCTGAAGTTGCAGAAACTCCAACAATATTCACTATGGAGGGTTTAAAATCGTTAAACAGGATATGACAAGGATACCAGAGTTGAGCACCGAGCACAGGGATGTGTAGAAGGGAATTTCTCTAAAAGAACATTTCTTAAAAGTGACAGTAGAGTCGAGGGTGGGTTGGATTTGGTATATTCAGATATTTGTGAACCTATGTCTACTAGGTCATTAACAGGATTTGATTATTTTGTGAAATTCATTGATGATTACTCCATGAAAACTTGGATTTATTTTCTCAAGTCCAAAGATGAGGTCTTCAGTCGTTTCCAAGAGTTCAAGGCTCTTGTGGAAAATGCAACCAGGAAGAAGATAAAGATACTTCGATTAGATAATGGGGGTGAGTACATGAAGAAATCCTTCCAGGATTTTCTGCACCAAGGAGGGTATCAGGAGAGAGTGGACAGTTCCGTACAGTCCTCAACAAAATGGGGTTGTTGAGCAAGAGAATAGAACCATAGTAAAAGTTGGGAGAGGCATGGTGTATGATCAATACTTACCTAAGTCTTTATGGGAAGAGGATTTCAGTGCAGTTGTGTACATCCAAAATAGGGTCTCGCACAAGGTGTTGGGAAAGATGACACCTGAGGAGGCATTCACAAGGAAGAAGTTGGACATTGGACATCTCAGGGGTAGTAATGCTTATTGTCACGTTCCTATTGAAAGAAGAACTAAGTTGGATTCTACTGTGAAGAAGGGGATCTTCGTAGGTTACAGCGAAACCTCGAAAGCATACATGATACTTTTCACCGGGACATGGAGAATCATTGTGAGGAGGGACGTGAAGTTTGAGGAGAAGGCCTATAAGAGGTCTCTTGATATGCTTGCAGTGGATCGGACAGAGTAGTTGCTAGCTCCAAACATTGAACAAGATTCTCAAGTACAAAGGACAAGTACAAGCACAAATGGTGGCACTAGCACTGGTGCAAGAGAGGATGGGAGTTCACGGGAGAAGGAGCAACAAGTTGAGGAGCAAGATGCTCCACCCACATTTGAACCTTTTATCGGCAGGAGGGTTGGTAGCTGAGAGGCTAAACAGATTTTACAGGATGCTCGAGAGCATGTGGGGGCTTCGAGACACGATGTTTGGGAGAGCAAGTTGCCACAAAAATATTCGGATTACATGGCTTTGATGAGTGAACTCATTTAGAGCGATCCTACCAATTATCAGGAGGCTACACGGCAGAAGTTTGGTGGGATGCCATGGTGGAGGAATACAAATCCATCATGAAAAATGATGTGTGGGAGGTAATACCAACTTACCAATGGACAAATCAGTGGTAGGCTCACGTTGGATCTACAAGATCAAGCATGCCACGGATGGCAGCATGGAAAAATTCAAATCTATGTTTGTAGTAAGGGGTTTTCTCAGAAATAGGGAGTTGACTATGACGAGACCTTTGCCCCTATAGCTAGGTATACTTCTATACGGGTTGTGATCTCATTGGTAGCACAGATGGGATGGCAAATTCACCATATGGATGTGAAAACAGCCCTCCTAAATGGAGTTATCGAAGAGGAGGCATATATCGAACAACCAAAGGGTTTTGAAGTGCATGGGAGGGATTCTCGTGTGTGTAGATTGAGACGAGCATTGTATGGACTCAAGCAAGCACCTAAGGCATGGTACGAGTATATTGATAGCTACTTGTAGGGGATGGGCTTTGTAAAGAGTGAGGGAGACTCAAACCTTTACTACATTATGGTTGGGGGCGAGCCACTCATTCTGGTTCTCTATGTGGATGATTTGTTTCCAACATAAGCACCAAGGCTCATTGATGACTACAAGAGGGATCTTGCGAATGAGTTTGAAATGAAGAATTTGGGTTTGATGCATTATTTTCTGGGCTAGAGGTGTGGAAGACAAATGGGAATATTTTCCTTGGACAAGTGAAATATGCTACAGAAATTCTGAAGAGATTCAGGATGGGTGATTGTAGACCTATGTCTACACCAATAGTGACAAACTGGAGGAAGATTGATGCATCTAGACAGCAGGTTGTAGACCCTACCTTATATCAATAGTTGTTAGGCTCACTCATATATTTGGTCAACACAAGGCCAAACATTTGCTATGTTGTTAACACTCTCGGCCAGTTTATGGTGGACCCTAGGAGTGTACATTGGACAGCGGCAAAGCATGTGTTGTGATATCTACAAGGCACAATGGAGTATGGTTTGACATATACTTGAGATTTGGATGGTGTCAGGTTGATTGGGTATATTGATGTAGATTGGGCTGGAAGTGCAATTGACCGGAAGAGCATGTCAGGATGTTGTTTCAGCATAGGATCAAGGGTTGTTTCTTGGTACAGTAGTGTTGCAGCTGCAACATATTCCCAAAATTCAAAAAAAAAAATTGGAACCCTCCTTTAATTCGTTTTGCTCAGCTTTTGTTTTTTCTTGATATTTGCGCAAAGGTTTACTTGCATGCCAGCCATGTTTTACCGTTTGAATTAATTTTGCCTCACTAATTGGAAGTGTTTTGGACTTTGAATCGGGAGTCTAGTTATCTTCACACTCGCCGTTGCAGAAAAGAACCGGACATCAAGTCCGAGTCAAGTGTATTTGGTCTCTGATGTATTTTTCTTTATCGGCAATTGTTTTGAGATCCCGTCGGAACCTTTGTCTATACGTCTTCCGCCGTTGTGGAGGAGGTACTGCGAAGTTTTCCGAGAGTTGTTGTATCTTCTTCCGATCTCCGCCGTTTTGTTTCGCAAGTCCTTGGTTTTTTCAACTTTCGACGTTGCGGCTTTGGAAAACACTATGCTTCCGATAGTTTGATTTATGTTGTCCGCTTGGGCAATATTTTGAGTCATGTTTATTTTTGCTCCGATTTTGATTGGTCTGCGGGTCTCGTTTCCTTTATGGTTTCCACCGTTGCGGCTCTCCAACCATCTGTTGATCTGAAGCTTTAGTCTCGCGAGCTCCGATGCGAGTTTTGATTTGTTTCTCTGTCGACGCCATTGCGGGTGTCCTCACTGTTTCTTCCTCCGCCGTTGCGGAGGCGATACTGACATGATCGCCAATCCCGTAGTCGTTCCGCCTCCCTATGGTTTTATTTTTCCTGTCGATTATGTTTGACCAAGGCTTATATATTGGGGCCGGGGTGTTTTATTATTTTATTGTTCTTTTGGCGAATTCCCCGTGCTGTCGTTATCGCTCGAGCAGACCAACGCTTTCGCTATCGGTACCTTCGCTCCTAGGTGGCTCTGCCGTGGAAGTTTACGATTTTTCTCCATCAGTCGCGCAGCACAGTGCCAGGTAGGCCCTTATGCCCGTTTTTCCTGTTCCGTTCAATTGATCAAATTGTTTTGCTGTCTCCGCGGTTAATAGTTAATTAGGTTTTTTCCATCCTAGCATGTATATATATTTGAGGTAAATGGTATGGCTGCCCGGTGGGGGGTTTTGTAGTTTTGCAATGGTGACTTTTGCGGCCGTTGGGGATTTGTAGCTCGCACTCGTCTACTGGGGAAACTGGTGCAGATGGCCGTTACGCTGTCCGCACCAGTTTCCCCCAGTCTGTGTTTAATCATCTGGGGAGGGCGTTTTCGTGGTTTTCTTTCGAGATGTCGTGAGTTTGGTTCCACAGTTCGGTCCCCCTCGTCTTCGCGAACCAGGGTCTCGATGTGGAGGTTACACCCCTTGGGTTGGGATTGTTAAAATTCGAACCCCAGACCAATTTTAGGTTCAGAATGCATTATCTATGTGGACCGTGATGCGAGTGTTTCTGCAGCGAGTAGCTTCATCTTATCACTTGCAGCGTCCTTCAATCAGTGTTAGGCACCATAAGTTTCTATGTAACCTTTAGGTAGTAGCGCCGGGAGGGGGATATTCGTCGTTTTAGAAAGGCCATGATATTCTAAGTTAATTCTGCGAATGTTGGTCGTGTGCTGGTTTAAGCCTTTTGGGCAGATTATTTTCATTCGGGAACATTTGGTTTTGAGCATTGTTTGTTTCTTTTTTGTAGCTGCACTCATGTTTAGCATAGATGAGGTAAAACGCTTATACAGTTTGTCTCCATTTTGAATGTTATCTGGAAATGACCCAATAGAACCTAAAAGAAATTTTTGTAGATGACAGGGAAATTCCTCAGAATCCAAGATGTCTAAACGTCAGAAGAAGAAGGCTCCCGTAGTAGAAGAGGAACCCGAAGTCGAAATCGTTACCAGAGTTGAATACACCTACGAGGACACCAAAATACATAGTGGGTGTGGAACCCGAATATCAATGGGGGGGAATTTACAGATTAATAACATGCCAAGAAGTACCTGACATAGGTTTTGAAGAAGAAACCGTCTATGCCAATATAGAGAGATCTGCATTAATGAAAATTGCTACCAGACCTGAGCTTTTTCCATGCTCAGAGGTGATTGGGTGGATTCTTTCCAGGGCAGATGTAACCACCATGATTTTGGCAAATGTTGATAAACAGGGTTATGCTGCTTATAGCCCTGGGTATGTGGCACTGGCCTACCACTTACCAAAAGCACAGGTGTACTTGACTAAGGACTAGCTGAAGGCGATTAAGATGGACCTAGTTGAGACACTGAAGAGGATGCTGATGCCTGGCAAGAACTTTAGAACTAGGCCGACCGGGGAATATGACACTGCCAATCTAAGAACCCCTTACAGGTTCATTGCCCTGATGTTGAACAGGATTTTCGAGAGGGCCCACAGTAAAAGCTTCAAATTGGAGTGGGTGCCTATCATTTTCTATGTTGCAACACAGGGGACAGTGTTCAACTGGGCAAACATTGTGTCCAACAGCCTCTCAGCCTGCATTGCTTCAGCATTGGGAGGGGTGTCCCAGAAGAGATCAGAGTTCTACATGAGCTCTATACTGATTGATTGCATACTATGCAACCAACCCTTCCCCAATCTGAGGTGTATCTAGGACCAAGAGAGAACACCAGTTTACGCAACTTACAAGCCACTATGGGTGCACAAGTACCACAGTCACTATAGGGAAGTGTGTGAACACTTCATCATGCCACTATATACATTGATATTCTTAAAGGAATGCAAATGTATGTCAGAGGAAGCATTTCAAGTGATTGAGGAATATGCAGACTACTATCTGACAGAGGATGGTTTATATTTTAGAATGTATGGATGCTCTAGAGCACCTTCACTGCTGCCAAAATATGCCACTGACTATATAGTCCACAAAGAGGCAGTTAGACAAGTCTTTCTAGAAGGCATAGGGAGTTTTCTGTTTGAACATAAGAAAGCAGCTTACCCTCCTTTACCATTCAGGTTGGGAAGCTATAAATTCACAAGGGTGAAGAAAGCTGAGGAATTTGTGGAGGAATTGGGGAAATTCCATTTTGGGGAAATGAATTTCCACAGGAATGATTCCCGGAACAAAGTGGCAGAGCACTGCAGGGAAGCAAATGTGCATTTTGAATACACAAGCCATTGGGATCGAGAGGAATCCAGTTTCCACAGTGCATAAAATATAACGGCCTTAAGAAGGAGGTTTAAAAAGAAAATCACCACCAAAGGCGGGAAAGGACAAGATGAGCAAGAAAAGGCAGAGGAGGAAGAAACTAGAAAAAGAAATGAAGATGCTAGGATACTAGCACAGGAAGCCGAAAGTTGGCTCAAAGGTGAGGAGGAAGAGAAGAGAAGAGCTGAACAAGAAGCAGGTAGAAAGGCAGAAAAAGCTGCCCGGAGTGAAGAGGAGGAAAAGAAAATAAAGATGAATGAGGAGCTGAAGAAGCAGGAAGCAGAAAGGCTAAAGCTAACAGAGACAGTGACAGAGCAATCAACTTCCGATCCTGTAGACAGTCAGGCTCAGGACTTGGGGAACCCTGATATTCAAGATCTGGAAGCAGCTGCTGGCAGCACACCAAGACAGGCTATGGTCCCCACCCTTAGGCTAATTCCTTTTGAGCAGAAGAAAGGGGAGGAGGTACCGGATTTCAACACTATTTTTTATGATAGGAAAAGGAAAATGATAGTGAAGAGGACCGAGAGAAAGGTCGAGACTGGAGAGCAGGCGGGTAAAATGATAAATGAGAAGACTGTAGTATATGAGACAGACAAGGACCCCAGATTCACCATCAGAGCTAGGGCTGCATTGATCCATGCTTCTGAGGACAATGTAGATCGGATATTGACTGATCTTGAACAGTCAAAGAAGTCTGCTGCCCAGTTAAAGGACACCCTAAGAAGAGAGAGAGAGAGGAAAGTAGCAACTTGAAAAGAAAGTTTGAAGACATACAACATGAAATAAAGTCTTCAAAAGCTGAGCTCCAGTTCCTCCAAGTCGAGAAGAGATCTCTAGAGGCTACCAAGGAAGGTATGGAGAAATTGCAACAGGAATGTCAAGGGTTGAGGACAGAAAAGGAGCAGCTGCTGGGCAGGATAGGGGAGTTGGAGCTGCAGAAAGCTACCTTGGAGGAATCTGAGAGGCAATGTCAGGGGCAGAATGCAGAACTTAAAGAACAAATTACCTCGTTAACAGTAGCTCTAGAAGAGACCAAGGAACAGCAGATCAGTCTTCAGCCTTTCAAGGAGCATGTTCTGGCACAGAGGAGCAAGATGCACCAGCTGCAAGTAGCCATAGAGGAAGAAAGGTGCAAGGTCTTGCAGGTAGATAATCGGCTGGAAGAGATTTTGGAAACCTCTTCATATTTTGTGGACAGATCGCAGGACATCTTAGAAGTCCTGACAGGAATGATGGCAAGATTGGAAGCGAATGAAGAAACTCCTGCAGAGTTACCATCAAAAGATCAACAAGCCCTAAGGCAAGACTATGATTTACTGGAGTTTGCCATAAACACAGCAGAAGAATTCAAGAAGCCTGTCAAGAAGACAAAGGGGGCTTGTGCAGAATTCTTCAGGAGACTTTCGATCACTTATAATCACTGCCAGGTTGAGGCTGAGCAAAGAATGGATACTTTTCCAGACCACGGCCTATTTTTGGAAATTTTGCAAAGGAGGTGTCAAGAAGATGAACAAAGGATCCAGCACATCAGAGCCTTAGATGAGCAAACCCTGAGGAATGAAGTAGCTCATTCCGCGGTTAGTGTGCAGTTGCTTGAGGACCAACTTCGCCTGAGCGCAGCCAGAATTGAAGTAATAAAAAATCAGGCTGCTAAATTTGAAATAAATATTCGTTTCTTAGAACCTTCTGAGTTCGAAAGCATTGCCTCAGAGGCCTCAGCATGGAAGAAGTTTTTGAATAGTCAAACGGGACCCTTCTCATGAGCACTTTATTTGTTTTATTGTAATATATTGTAAATTTGATAAGCACTTAATGAAAGAAAAGTGTGGGAGGTGAAGAGTTGGGGAAGCCCAAGAGTCATTCGTGGGCAACCCAACAGTTTTGTTCTTTTTGTATAAATATAGAAGATTTAGATAAGAGAGGGACTTTTTCCCAGTTAGATTGGAAGACATATTGTAAGAAGAACTATTTCCTTTTGCAATAGATAATTACAGTTTGTCTATTGGAGAAAGCTAGATGGAATGTTCAAATGTTATGCTATAGATTTGTTGAAGATGAACTATTTCGTTTTCAGCTTTTTGTCCATTAACTGTGAGATCATTCTAACTCTTTGAACCTATGTTTTTGTATGAGTGATCTCCGATTTATTTTATGAAAATTTCTACTATGAGTAATAAATGTTGTTTATAAACAATTGGCTATCTGGTTGTTAAAATATCTTTAAATGTTCATGTGTTTTGAAAGAAGTATCAGCTATCTGTGATTTTTCCTAATACATGCACAAAATACATTACTCATTAAATAGTGGCAATCTTGCTCCCTAGGGATAGGTTAGGTAGTTAGATTTAATTCCTTGTTGTGTGTGATTTAGATGCAAGAGAGTCTAAGACGAGAGGTAAGAACCTGCGCATCACATTGTGACCACTCCTTGCATTCTCGATCAATTTGCATCTTTAGCTAGACACTTGCATAGCATACTTAAAGTCAAAAATACAAAAATATACACGGTGGACCGAGCCGCAACTGGTAAAACCTTTTGTTTTTGTTACTTGACCTACGGTAGCCGGACCGCAAACCGGACGAATTCCTTACACCAAACAGTCACGGGCTAGTTGGGAACGTTGACTCGGGAGAATCCCTTGCTGTTGTGGCCTGCGAATTTCTAGGCCTCAACAAGTAGGAAGCAAAAATATGTGGCATTGAGCTCTACGGAAGTAGAGTATATGGCAGCTAGCATGGCAGCATGCGAGGCAATTTGGATTCGTAATTTGTTGGTGGCATTATTTGGTCAGGAGTTGGAGATGACAATCATTAACTGTGATAATCAGAGTTGCATCAAACTCTATGAGAATCCAGTGTTTCATGATCGATATAAGAT
The DNA here is from genome assembly GCA_001517045.1 of Pseudotsuga menziesii. NCBI lineage: Eukaryota > Viridiplantae > Streptophyta > Pinopsida > Pinales > Pinaceae > Pseudotsuga > Pseudotsuga menziesii. Next base: position 1,317,329 of record LPNX010702698.1, read on the forward strand.
ATCATTTCATGAGAGACTGTGCCCAGTGTGGATTAGTTCGACTACAGTATATACCGATGGATGAACATGTAGCAAACATTCTAACGAAAGCCTCAATGAAAAGCAAATTTGTTTTCTACAGGGATAAGTTGGTTGTTATGGAAAACGCTTTCCTCGCTAACAAGGAGTGTTGAATTATGTATCTCAGATAGTGTTTTCAGCAATGGCGGTGTGCCACTCTGGCTGGAAACATGTGCAATAATTATTTGTGGTGGCCTCAGAATTTTCCCAAGTGATTTGAGAAGATAAGATTAATTTCACTCTAGAAAGTTCTCAAAAATTGACCCATTCAAAGATGATCTTAGCCATTGATGGAGAATTATCTAGTTCTAATCATGGCCATCCAATCTTGGGTGAGAATATTATAAAATGAAATCGAAGAGCCCAAGGTGAAGATCGTTATATGATGAGTGATTCATTGTTTTGGCACAAGGGAGAAGTGCATTTTTCAGTGTGACGAGATTTGAGAAAGGGCATAGAGGCAAATTCAACGAGCCAAGACCGTGAGAGGGTCGGTTGCATGTGTTGTGAGAGGGCCATGACAGTGGGTTCGTGGAGCGGCCTATAAGAGACAAGATTGGGGTTTCTGGATGCTGCAGTTATAATCATAGATCCGGGTCGTAACCTGTGTGGTTGGAGGCCAAAGTTTGTTGGTATACCTTCTCTGAAATTTGGTTGGGGTTTCTTAACCCAGATTGTAAAACCATTTGTTGAAGATAATTAAATTGCTCTCTCACGAATGTTGGTTTTCCCCGGAGTTGGGATTTCTAGGGTAACAATTTTGTCATTGTGTGATTGATTTCTCTGGCTTATTTCAGCTGTGCAATTTTTATTGGAAGTAAATGTGTTGTTCGTATTAAATTTCATTTACTGCAGTGATTAGAATCTATTGCAGATCTGGAAATTTCAATTAAGGTAGCAGCTCTCTAAAATTGACATGTTTGACACATGCTCTCATTCGTAATTAATTGTTGTCTATGTTTTATTTATGGCGTAAGAACCCATTCACCATTGTAGTTCTGTAAATTGTCTTCAAAATTTCATTCTTTATCTGTATTTTGAAGAACATCCTTAACTACAAATATCTACCATCCATTACCCTCGGAACATTGAAATCAAAAGCTCTCACTATTGTTGTAATTCTATAATTTCATTCAAAACAATTCTCATTAGTATACTATTAATGCCAGCAGTTCTAGAATGACCGTCCTGCACTCCAATTTGATTTCTAATATCAATGGCCATTAGAAACTAGCTATTGAAAATTTCCACTTGAATTTTCATTCTCAACTACCTAAAGCTAACAATTCTGTCTCCACTCAACCATTGGTTGTTAGCCGGTTCTTACTTAGCAAATCCCGAGTGGCCAAACGGTCGTAGGCACCTCCATTAACAGCAATAGCATATCAAAGTTGGTTGAAGGTCGCGGGTGGCTGTACGTAATCCGTACAAGTTGTCCCCTCTCTCTCTTCAAGGTTGTGCATTGATTGGAGGCTGATTCACTATTGTCCGCTGATGAGGTTTGTTAAGTGATTGGTACAATTATTTTCCATCCAATTGATCTGTCATTTTATATTTCAAAATATGCGTGACCATACCATGGGCAAGGTGTTTGGCATGGCATGGTTTGCCTTGTCCTCGCATCATTTTGTATTCAACCAATATTTGTCTACTTCAAAATAATAAATAAAACATTTTTTTTTCTTGGTGTAATTGAAGAGAAATTCAAGTATTTGCATTGTTATGTGAAATTCAAGTGACTTTGAAGGGAGTATCTATTAAATTTGACATTAAATTGTATGGATTGGGTGGTTGTTGTAGTATTGGCACTTTTTAATAAAACATTTTTCTATCTATAATGTAAATAAATATTGATTATAGATGTTAATAAATATTGATTTGTTTTTTTTTCATAGGACAACTTTGTCTAGTAATATAAATATTGATTATAGATGTTAATAAATATTGATTTTTTTTTTCACAGGACAACTTTGTCTAGTAATATAGCAGATGTTTACATATAGACAAAATGTTAGCTGAAAATCTTCAATACATACCGTCATAAAGTTCAAAATAGGCCTGGAAACTCACTAATATGGACCACTCTTAAACCAAGAGAATAAAAACTATCTATCGTAAGAACACATCATAATAACAATGAACTATAGGACACATATCTTAGTCCACTGGTAACTACAACCAAGTAAGAAATAATGAAATTTGGTGTAGACTCAATAGACCTAAATCTATAAGACAACCATCAAATAGTTCTTCGCAAGCAATGGAACCTCCCCCAAGACCAATGGCCTCCAATGCCCAGTCCACTAATTCAAAGCTTGAGTTCATGCTAAAAAAAATAATTAGCATAAAGGTGCATTGCACTAAAGTTTTCAACATTGCATTGGCTTTTATGTCCTTGAGTTGAGAAATGCGTAGAAGAAAACAATGTGGTGTGAAAGTTGACATTTGGTAAGCCACTCTTTACTTGGCAACTATCAATCCTAAACAAGCATATACAAACAAAAAATATTTGGTTCAGCTATATGACCAAATATTCATGAAAGTATTCGTATCCATCTTTGAGCAATTGGGTAAGAACCCTTCAACAAAGTTTTTCTTTTTTTTCACAAATAGAACCAAAGGATGTTGTTTAATTGACTCGAGAATAGAGCATTGTAAAGTTCAAATAACTTTGAAGAAAAAAAATAGTTAACTATTGTGTACATATCTAGTAATAACAATCATGAAACCAACTCAGAAAACATTAATTATTATTGACATTGAGTTGGTTTTATGTAGGCTTTTTCAAGAAAGAATAGGGCTCTTGTTGCCATCCTAATGACAGATTTTTTTCATATGATAGAGAATATGATAGAGAGACAAAAACTATAATTTAAAAGAGTAAAGTAATCGTGTTGGTGAATTTAGTGGACTATAGATCCCTCTTTTATGGATCATAAGGTATCAGAGCATTTGAATCCTTGACTGTGACACCTTTACCAAAACTTTAAAGAAAACGCAAACTTAACTTGGATAAAGCAAAAAGAAAAGGTTGGAAGACTTGCAAGCCATCCTTCATCTAGATAAGGAGAAGTTCAAAGAGAAGGTCTAAATGTATTACTAAAGATTGTCAAAATAATATTAAGCTATCATTCAAACACTAGTTTTCCTATTTAAGTTTCGAAGGTAAAATCATTGTGTTGATTATGTGATTATTTTTGTTTTCAATGAGAATCTATTGGATGTGTTTGTGTTTGACATAGTGCTCTCGTTTGTAATTAGTTTTTGCCTATGCTTTTATAATGCAACAAGAATTTATTCTATCATTGTAGTTTTATAGATTGTCTTCAGAATTTCATTCTTTATTAGTATTTTGAAAAATGCTCACAGCAAAAAAAAGATATATACCCTCCCAGCATTGAAATCAAAGGCTCTTAAGAAATAGTTGTTCTAATTTTATTAATTTCATTAAAAAAAACAATTCTTATTGGCAAACTATAAATGCTAACAGCTTAAGAATGACCACCATGTATTCCAATTTGACTTTTGAGATCACTGGCGATTAAGTTAGAATGACCACCATATATCCCAATTTGACTTTTGAGATCAATGGCCATCAAAAACTGGATGTTGAAAATTCAATTAAATTCCCAATTGAGTTTCCATTCTCAACCTCTTTAACACTAGCAATTCTCTCCACTCAAACCGGTGGATATCAGTCCATCCTTATCAGCAAACTCCTAATTGTCAGAGAGTGATAGGCACCTCCATTAACATAGATAGCATATCAGAGTTACTTGGAGGTCGTGGGTGGCTAGACCCAAGTCGTACATAGGTAGGTTGTACGAGTTGTCTCCTGTCTCCTCCCTCTCTTGAAGGTTGTGCATTGATTGGGGTTGATTCATTATTGTCTGGTAATGAGGGGACCGTTGGCTTGGTGTATTTGTTTTCCTTCCCATCGATTTGTCATTTTGGATTTCATATCTGCGTGAACTTACCAGGGGAAAATCCGTTTGGCATGGTATGGTTTATCTTAATCGTCACATCATTCATGGCCAACTAATACTTGTCGTATTCAATGAGAACCCAGATTTTGAGGTTTAAAGTTGAAGTGTGAATTGCTTGCGTACAATAGCGATAGTATTTATTGGCATCCATTGAATGTTACTTTGTCTCGACTCTCCATGTTGTGTATCATTTAGAAGTGGCATTAGAACGTTCTTCCTCAGTGTAATTGAAGAGAAATTCAAGAATTAGATTGCTTTAAAGTTGAAGTGTGAATTGTTTTCGTACAATAGTGACAGCATTTATTGGCATCCATTGAATGTTACTTTGTCTACATGTTGTGAATTAGTCAGAAGTGGCATTAGAACGTTCTTCCTGAGTGTAATTGAAGAGAAATTCAAGTATTAGATTGCTGATCTGAAATTGCACATGTTATCGGTATCAACGTTGGGTATCGATGACTTTGAAGAACTGGTTCCATCAATTTGGCATCTCATGGATTAAATTGTATGGATTGAGTGATTGTTGCATTATTACCATAATGAAGCATTTTTTTCATATACAATATAAATAATGACTTATAGTTATTACTATATGTTTTATGAATAGTGTTCTTACTTTGGATGGGTGTGAGTATTGGTACTAACACAGGGGCAGAGCTCCTGGCTCTGTGGGGTCTACCGTCTTATACAGTTTGCTCATTCTTGGAATTTTACTTCTCTCCGTATCTATGGAGACTCTTAGACTGGGCAAATGGCAATGGTTCCATTCAGGTGGTTGTGTTGGATCGGTGGCACGATAGGATCGGGTGCCTTATTTCAAGTTTTTCTTACATAACCTTCTCTCATATCTACAGGAACTATAACAAGCTAGCAGATCAGCTTTCAAAAAGAGCAGTGAGAGCAAAGGAGGCACCTTATTTTATAAATAATTTGAGGACTTTTGAAGGTTGATGAGGGTTGCTTCAAGGCCTATTAGTTGTTTTTTTGAAGTTTTTTTTGTTTTTGGTCTTTGTATTTCTAATACTGGACTGTGCAGTCACTAGATTACTGATCTATTTGCTGTGTCAGGTACCATTTTTTAGTTGACAGTCATGTAAAGCATTAGCTTTTGGTCTGGTTCTAGTTTCCAGTACTGTTTCCAGTGGAGCTGGTGTCTACTATTGAACTCTGTTGAAGGAGGCATTATGCGCTGTGATTTTATAACTTTGATTCATTTGAATATCAAGTTATAGATTTTTTTCTATTGAAATGAATAGTGGTGAAAGCTATTACAGCAAAGGCACTAGGAAGTTTTTACATTGCAGAGGAGGTAACGACTAGTCCCAGTATGTTTGTTCTTATATGTTTAATGAATACTGTTGAAAGCTATTTGAAACCTTGAGATCATGCCAATGGTAATTATATCAAAGGTACATTGAGGTAAAGTTGGTTACATTGCATTGGATTTCTGTGCTTGAGCTGAGAAATGCATGCAGGAGAACGATGTGATGTGAACGTTGGTATTTGGTGAGCCACTTTCTTACTTGGCCACTACCAGTCTTAGGCAAGCACATTCAAACAAAGGTATTTGATTCAACGATATGTCTTAGGCAAGCACATTCAAACAAAGGTATATGATTCAACGATAAGACGAAACATTCAAGGAGGTATCGATATCCACACATCACACGTTCGAGCAATCTGATTGGAACCTTTGAAAATATAGTTGATCTTTTCACAAATGGATTCAGAGAGTCTGTCATTCAATTGGCTTTTGAAAACAAAGTGTTGCAAAGCACAAAAGAACTGGATCCCTTAAACAGAGAAGCATAGCCAACTCTTGTGTGTTTACTTCGAGATAACAACAAAGAAACCAACTCAGAGTAGTGATAAATATTGGCATCGTAATTGGTTGTGTGCAAGTTCTCTCAAGAACAAGGCCCTTGTCACCATCCTGAAGACGAAGTTCTCTACATAAGAGAAGGGTACAGAGACCATAACTTAATAGAGCGAAGTACCTGTATTGGTGAAACAAATGAGCCATAAATCATCATTTATGGATCACACATTGATGAAGTAAAAGTTCAACAACAAAACAAAGAATTGAGATTTTTAATATCGTCAAGCTGCTAGGAAGATCAATCACATTGAGCCCAATCTTCTTCTTTCTTCTCATTCTGTTCTTCCAGATAGATATTATTGTGAACTCCAAATTGCGAGAAGAAAATCAATAAACGCACAAGACTTAGATTTAATAGTATCCAACTAGTGATCCCATTGTATTTGAAAGAATCGTTGAATCTCATTGTATTTGACAGCACTGTTTAATCTATTATCTAATCAAACCAAGACAATTGTCACCAATGAGTTAATAATATTTAAACAAGTTATGTTAGTGATTCTTCCATTTTCTATTTTATAATGTGTTGAATTAATTTTCTACGTGCATATCGATTTAATTTTCCATCTCACGAATATGTTTAATAAAAATTAGCAATCGACCTCTTATGATTCACATTCAAATTCCTTTATTTTGTGTCTATTAATAATAAAAACATAATTAAGGCACCCTTCTACATTAGCTTAACGAATCCTTAGGAATATTTAGTGATTTCCCTTTCACCACAAAATTTAGTGATTTCTCTTTCGATCACAAAATTTAGTGATTTCCTTTTCACCACAAACAATAAATGTACAATCTTTCAGAAATTGTGGATGCAAACATTATGTGTCATCCTATCTCCTGAAATTAAAATAGTTAGAGCTTAATAGAGAAATATGAGGTTATACCAATTTGGCTCAAAGGCTTGGAGTGACCCGAGGCGTTCATTATGCCATGACAATTGTTTGTGAGACTAGTGACAACATAAGCACTATAGTCACATCAGGAAGTGAAATCGCTGCCGCAGCCTGCCGCTGCTAATGTCGTTTGCGCTAGGATTCCTGCTGCTCTACCGCCGCGCGTGTGGATCTGGGCCGTGGCCCGGATCTCTGTTCTGGGCCAGTCCGTGGCTTGGGCTGTCAGGCTTCTGCGCTCTCTGGGTCAAGCCGTATCGATTAGACCCCGGCTGTCTGCATCATGCCCGAGGCTGGAGGTGGGGCTGCTGAGGGATGGAATTTGACGGGTAAATGCCCGTCATGGACCAATTTATCCGTCAAATACACAGATTTTACAGAGACCGTCAAAATCTGGCTTAGAATACAGAAAACGTTTCATATTTTGATTGTTAACGGCAATTTTGACGGGTTTCCGCCCTTTGAAATTCCTACCCTGCTCCTGACTCCTGAGTCCTCCCCTGCTCTCCTGTGAAGACTCTTAGGCTTAGCACATGAATTAAAACGGAGGGCCTCGGTAGCCCAATTGGGCTGAAGTATTAGAAGCTAAATCCCCCTTTCTGTGCACATGGGAGGACGAGGCTGGAGCTGAGCCCACTGTTCAACAGTACCACCATACCATAAAATTAAATAAAATATAAGTTTTTAAAATATTTCTCATTATCTTATTGGTTAGGAGGGACGATTACCTCCCATTAGCTCTGCAAAATCGACTGAAAAGACTGTTTAGTACACGGTAACAATATGGTTTTTCAGAAGGCCGAGGCTAAGCCGAGGCTGCACCACATTTTTTATGGAGGCCATCATCATTGCGCTCACATGGGCTCAGAGCGCTTTTGCTCTCCATATGCGGAGGCTATCTGTCGCTTTCCATAAATTAATCTCTTGGAAATCCTCGAAGCCCGGCTCCCCTCCTGTCCCAAAGTTTGTGAAGAAACTTGATGAGGTCCCAATCATTGAACTATCTCTGCAGCACTCCATGCAAATTGCAGTCTTCCTGGTAGATCGGGCCCTAGTTGGTCAGTTCACAGGTCTTTGGCCTTCTCCTAAGACCACTGATAATTGGATCCAAAAAAACTGGAGACCTATGATCTCCAACAGCGTCACCTGCTGCTACGCAGTTGGAAGAGGGTTCTTTCTATTCGAATTTATTGCCAAAAAAAATGGGATCTGATTTTCTATAATGAGCCGTATTTCATGGGGCCCCAAGGACTCTACTTGAACCGTTGGACTCTGGATTTTGATCCAGCGGTGGATGTCCCCAAGGCCGTGCCGGTATGGGTTTGTCTCCCTAATCTTTTGATTCATTGTTGGACTCCATCGTCCCTGCAAACCATTGGGGACAAGTTGGGGAAATTCATTGACAGAGCAAACCCCAAAGAGAACTATTCGTATGCCAGAATATGCGTGGAAGTCGATCTAGAAGTTGGGCGGCTAGAGGCGATCAAGCTAACGGTGGGAGAATGGAAACACTACCAGAAACTAGACTATGAGCAGCTACCCTTCAAATGCCAGCGTTGTCATGACTATGGGCACTTCCAAAAGAACTGTCCAAAGCTGCCAATAGAACAAGCAGATAAAGAAGCAAAAGAAGGTTGGACCCAAGCCAGACGAGCCAAGAATGGCACAAAGCAGACACAGAAAATAGATGGGAGAAATCAAGGAGCTCAAAACAATAGAAAGGAAGACACGACTCAAACTCCTCATTCAGAGGAAAGCAACAAATTTCCAGAACTGAAGAACGAAGGGGAGGGGGAAAAGCCAGAAGAGGAGAAGGAACCAGAGCTTGTGGATCCGTCATCGAATCCTGGGACAGAAGGGAAATGCTCGCCTGACAAGGGGTTTCACAAGAAAACTCCCCCCCGCCTGATCAATCGAACCACTCTTCTGAAGAGGAAGCCTCGGAGGCTAAGGATGGAGAAATTGGATACTCTCAAGTCTCTCAAAAAAAGCAAAACGAGGGAGGAAAACTGACAAGGAGCATCTAGAAGAAGCTACCTACAAAGACAAGCTCCTCAGAGCGCAAGCCACTATTGAAGCAATGATGAATTCCAGGTCCACCAGGCAAAAAGGTCAGGCCTCTAAGGGGGTCGCCAATCCCTCCAAAGGTAAGTAATGAAAATTGTCTCCTGGAACTGCAAAGGTCTAGGGAGCAGGAAAAAAACTAAAGCAATGAGAGATTTAAATAGAATTTCCAATCTCGACATTCTTTTGATCTAGGAGATGAAAATGGAGGAAGAAGATTTCTTCCAAACTAGTCAGTCCTTTTGTAATAATGGAGAAAGAATTGCCAGTAGTGCAAGAGGAGCTTCTAGAGGACTTGGGACACTCTGGAAGAGAGATTCTTTCGAGTTGGTTCAATCCCTCAGTCACACCCACTGGATTTTCACCAAGCTACGACATAAAGAAACTGGAACTCGGGTAAGCATTTTCAATATCTATGTCCCTGTCTTGCTTTCGGAAAAGAAAAAATGTTGGCAAAGTATTCAAGATTCGCTCGTCGTTTATCAACCTGAGATCTGAATATCACTCTTAGCGCTACGAAAAAAAAAGGAGGCTCTATTTTCAGGGATCCCCTGCGTGAACAGTTGAAGACATTATGAGGGACTAGGACCTCGAAAATATTAAGCCGGCTCGCGGCCGTTTCACCTGGACCAACAAAAGAACATGCCCGGGTCCTATTGCGGCAAGATTAGATAGGTTTCTGGTGCACCAATCTCTCCTTATTATTGGATTCAGAGCGGATTCCTCTATTCTCCCCCTTGGCATGTTGGATCACAAGTCGATATTGTTGGACCTATCCGAGGAGAAAAACCTAGGCCCCATCCCTTTCCGATTTAGTCTAAATTGGATCAACCAAAATGGTTTCCATGAGCTCGTTCAGGAGGTTTGGGAATCTCCAGTCTCAAGCTCCCCGTTCTACGTCTGGGAAGAAAAACTCAGGACACTTAAGAGAGCGCTCAAAGCCTGGGCTAGATCATTTAAGTCCCCGGCTACGCAGAGGCTAGAAGCTCAGCAAACTTTGGAAACTCATCACAGATGGCAGGAGGAGCACCCCGTGGATAATGCAAGTCTGGAAAAGGAAACTGCGCTGCAACGTAACTTGCATGCAGCATGCAGGATTGAGGAAGAATACTGGAGGCATAAAGAGAGATGCTTATGGTTAAAGGCTGGGGACAAAAACACGAACTTCTTTCATAAACAATCGAAAGGACATAAGAACTACAAAGCGGTGAAGGAGGTTTAGAGACAAGGGAAAACGATTCAGGACTTTGAAGAAATCAAGAAGGTGGCGCACAGCGATTTTCAAAATATTTATTCCGAGGAAATCCCGCCGAGCACTCTCCCTAATTTCCCTATCCTCAATTCGGTCCCAAAGCTGATCTCCCGCTCTATCAACAGAAGCCTCATGTCCCCTATCTCGAAAAAGGAAATCAAAAAGGCCCTTGCAAGAATGGAACCCGACAAAGCCCTTGGCCCTGATGGGTTCACAACCAAATTTATAAAGACATGCTAGAAAACCATCAAGCATGACCTCCACAAAATGGTTATTAAATCTCAAGGCTGCAACAAAATTGGTGGGAGTACCAACTTAGTCTTTCTTGCGTTGATTCCCAAAGAAAAAGGAGCCACTACCTTTGACAGATTCAAACCTATCTCGCTCTGCAAAATTGGGTACAAAATCATTACCAAAGTAATTGCCAACAAGATCAAGGAGGTTCTCCCCTCCATAATCCCTGAGAATCAGGAGGTTTCATTAAGGGAAGGCACATTGCCGACAACATCATTTTGGTCTAAGAAGCTATTCACTCTAGCCTTCATCACCGGGAAAAAGGTATGATTATTAAATTGGATTTAGCTAATGCTTTTAGATATGAGTTTCTCTTTCAAGTCATGCACAGGTTCGATTTTGACCCGAGATTCATCAGTTGGATCCAAGCCTGCGTCATTGGTCCTTGGATCGCCACCTTGTCAATGGAAGGGCACTTGGCTGGCTTCTTCCAGGCCACCTGTGGGCTTCGTCAGGGTTGCCCTCTCTCTCCTCTTCTTTATGCCATTCAAGCGCCTGTGCTCAGTTTTCAGCGAATCCATAGCCAAGCTCAAAATAATCTCATCGGTCTCAAGATTATTAACCATGCCCAATTCATTGATAACACCATTCTCTTGGGGGGTGCCAATGTTCAGTCAGCAAGACTCTTCAAAGCAGAGGTGGATCTCTATCAAGAAGCCTCGGGGAGTCGGATAAACTTCAGAAAAAGTCAAATTTTAGGGTGGAACTGCAACCCAAGAGAAATGGCGAACATAAGCAGAACTCTGGGCATCAAAGGGAAGACCCAATGGGATGCGTTCAATTATCTTGGAGTTCCCATGTTCAAAACTTCCTCGAAGTCTTCCAATTGGATGCCAATTGTGGACAAAATTAAAAATAGGATTAATACCTGGGGCTCAAACTAGTTAAATCCAACTAGAAAAGTGGTCCTTCTTAAAGTTGTGCTCTCCATTGTTCCTATCTATCAGTGCTCCATTCTCTTGGCCCTGAAAAGGATCATTGCCCTCATTGAAGCTTTGTTCAAAAAGTTCCTTTGGAAAGGGGGGAAGCAAAATAAAAAGAAGCTCAAATTAAGAATCTGGCTCTTCAGAACTTGGCCCTGGGAGCCAAAATTCTTTGGAATATCATCTCAAGCAAGGTATCCTGGTGCAAGGTTGCTCTATGGAAAAAGTATTTCACAAGGAACTGGCTAAGATGTCTTGACAATCCCCCCAAGTAAGAAAAGGCTCAACTATCTTCTCTATTTTGTCCAACGCTCTCGGCTGCTTCTCTCCCAATCTCACCTGGATTCTTGGGAATGGGAAGCACATTAATATCTGGGAAGACTTGATAATGGGAGATCCTCCCCTAGGACAGTTGCCTGGCATTGATTGCCTGCTAGAGTATATGCGCACCCACAACATGGTCACGCTTTGGGACATATCTAACTAGAATCCAGACTGCTCTAACTCCTGGATGGGATGGAATATCCATAGCCCAGCCCACATTGACAATGAAAAAACCCTGTTGATCACAAATTTGCATGGCAAAGCTCCGTTGTCCAGGACTGCAAAGGACGCTAGAGGTTGGGGGAAGAAATCGAGGATCTACACCACTGCTGCGGGCTACAGGTTCTTGTCAAACTCCCAACCATTAGATAACTTGGACATTTGGAAAAGTGCTTGGGCAGTTAAAAGTCTTCCCAAAGTTGACTTCTTTATCTGGACCCTGGCCCATGGGAAAATTCTGACTGGAGATAACCTGAAAAAAAGGGATGGGAAGGCCCCACAAGATGACCGATATGTCTGGAAAATGAGGAATCGGTCGAGCACTTACTAATCTCCTGTCCATATGCTAAAGAGGTCTGGAAAGCAGCCCTTCCTGACATGGCAAGCCCATCCCTCGTCAATTTTCACTCCCTGCTTATCAACTGGGCTTCATTCTCCCCCTTTGCCAATCTTAAAAATCTGGTAACCAAATCTTGTTGGATGACTCTCCCTAGGTTCATTCTCTAGAAACTCTGGCTTGAAATGAACTCTCGCATTTTCAGAGGGAAAACTGCATTGGCCAATCAGGTTGCTGCAAAAGTTGAAGGGATGTTGGGGGATTGACTCACTCATCTCTGGAGCAATTCGTCTGGATGCCCTCTTTCCCCTTCAGAAGAAGCCTGACTGGATAGTCTCTCTCCAGATTTAGCTAAGGCGAATGTAAAGATCAAGAGAGGAAAATGGTTATGGGAAATAAGGACAGAAGGGCCTGAGTTAGAGAGATGGTTGAGCCAGCTTCGTCAAGAGGTTCTCTTCACTGATGGGGCCTCCAAAGGGAATCCTGAGGCGATAGGGGGGGGCAGGGTTTTCATCACCCCGAATGGACAATCGGAATTCAGTTTCTCTTGGGGACTGAGAAGGGAAACTAACAACATAGCAGAAGCACTGGCACTATGGCAGGGTCTTCAAATTGCCAAAACCCGGGGAGTAAATGATATTGTCGTTTTGGGGGACTCGAGAGTAATAATCCAAGCCCTAGGTAAAACTATCTTTCTTCTCATTTGCATCTCCGACAAATAATAGGAAAATCCAAGTTCTGGTCTCCTCCTTCCGCAAAATAGAGTTCTTTCATATTCTAAGGGAGCTCAACGAGAAAGCAGACAGAGCTGCAAACAGAGGCGCAGCTCTTGGTTTCGGAGTCTTAGAGTGCAATTGGGTCAGCTCCCTCTGCCAACCCCCATAGAACCCTACTCGGCCGATGGGGTTTAGGGCATTAATTCTCCTCCCCGTGGCATTTGATTTGAAAAACAATGTGACGCATGCCCATCACGAGGCAATTATCTTAAGAGTGACGCATGCAACCTCCATCTCGACGTGTGTTCAAGGTCCGGGAGTTTTATTGCTTGTACGCCCGAATGCATGCACTCATTGTGCAGATGGTTTTCTGTCCCGTCCAACTGATGTGAACCCAGACATGAATTCTCAAGCTATTATGATCAAGCAAGGCGGATTCGGTGGATTGTTTATTAAGCAGGTCATGGAAAACGATCGACATTTGATGGTTTGGGCAGACTGCTCCAGTAAGGGAATTATGTTCTGGTTTGTCTGGTTCTCTGAGGACTTTGTTGATTCGTCTTCTTTTGAGAAGGATTGTGCTCAGGCTCTGTCCGTTATTCGCAGTATGCAAGCCTCCTCGAAATCCACTGGCTCCTCCCCGCCTGCTCAGTTTATTGAAACAGACATTAAGGAGGTGAAGAAGAAAATCAGAGGAATCAACAAGGTACTTGGCCGGATTGATTCTGAGGGTGCTCGTCAGTTTGATAATGTCTACAAGGACATGGCCCATGTGAAGAAAGAATGTGAACGCTCAATTGCACGCACAGAGAATGTTTTGATAGGTAAGCTAGCGGATTTGGAGATCAAGTTCGAGAAGATGGAGTTGCAGGTCGCAAAGCTAGAAGTGGCGAATTTCCCAGGTTCCTCTTCTTGCCATCGCGAGAATGCCAAGTGAATTTAGAAAATTTAGTCTCAAATTTTGAATTTCGATAGTTGGTTGTTGTTCCTGCGTTTAGCTAGAAATATCTTTGTTTATTGTTTTTGAAAAGTCTACTTACTGCAATTGTAAAAAGACAGGAAGATATGCATAGCTGAACTACTATGTCGCTTCCATAAGGGCACCTATGATATCTCTGCATAGCTGAACTACTTTGTCGCTTCCATAAGGGCACTATGTTATTTCTAGACCTGTGTTTTTGTGGTTACACCACCTATAAATATAACTGTTTTTGTCTAAAAAAAGCATAAGCACTACCATTATTGTTAGGGACTCTGACTTGTACACAACATAAGGTTTACTTTCTAGTCAAAGAGGAAGTAGGCTAATACACTACATGCTTGAGCTACTCTAAATTTTCTTAGATATTAGCACAATAATGAGTTTGATCCTCATAAAAAAGGTCTCATACCTTGGCCATCTCTAATAAGGATTCATTGATTCAATCCAAGAAACTACTTTGAGAAAGCAACTCCACTCAAATGACTCCACCAAGGAGTAGATTCCCTCAAACTTTTATTTGTTTTGATTGCCACCAACTTTAAGAGCTATGTTGTCTCCATCAAGATGGAATCCATCTTGGCCATAGAGAGTCCCTATGATACCCCCTCCCTTTGGTATCAAGCATAAATTAAGCAGAGTCAAAATTACAGTAACTTTATCTAAAGTTGTCAAAAACCCTCTACTCGTAGGAAAAGGTATCATAGTTATTTGGAATTAAAAAGAACTCAACAACCTAACCTACATGTGTTCCAAAAAACTCAAATTTTTGTTTGTTTTGATTGCCACCAACTTTAAGAGCTATGTTGTCTCCATCAAGATGGAATCCATCTTAGCCATAGAGAGTCCCTATGATACCCCCTCCCTTTGGTATCAAGCATAAATTAAGCATAGTCAAAATTACAGTAACTTTATCTAAAGTTGTCAAAAACCCTCTACTCGTAGGAAAAGGTATCATAGTTATTTGGAATTAAAAAGAACTCAACAACCTAACCTACATGTGTTCCAATCTCCCAAAACATAACTCTTGGCACATGTGCAAATATAATGGTTCACCAAGATGAAATTCCCCTAAAGCTAACCTCAGTGTTGAATCAAATCCACTTTAGGTTGAACAAAAAGACTTGTGTAACCACCAACGTGATGCACCCAAAATAGTGCTAGGAAATTTGTCAACTAGACATGATGATCTTACCCTTCTTTTTTATATTACTCGAGTTCCAATTCCATAACTATCAACAAATTTGGGGCTCCAATTCCTTAGTGCCCTTAGCTATCCTAGAAAAATTAGTGTCAAACATAGTTGCAAAACCTCCATATGAATAACTATCAATGAATTTGGGGCCTCACACTCCCTAGTGACCTTAGCTATCTTGGATAAAAGTCCATACCTTTAACTATCAATGAATTCGGGGCCTCACATTCCCTAGTGACCTTAGCTATCTTGGATAATTTAGTATTAGACATTACAAAACCATACATCGATTCGTACTCTTGATTTCATGGGGGTTCAATGTTTATGAACAACTACAGGAATTCAATGTTTAGGAACAATTAAAGGCCTACCAATGGTGATGATCTATATCCGAATGAAATTGTTAAGACGGATAAAATGATTGCAAATGTTCCTACGTGTAGACAAATGCGGGTACTTTAGTAGGGTAGTATTCAATTTGATCTATCCTGTGCCACTATTTTTGTAGGTGATACATGTCTCACCAATATAGTGCCTACAAAATAACTTAAAAAATGTCTTACATTTTTTATCCAAATAATGCATCCCTACATGCAGCTCTCGTAACGTTGAGAACTTCCTACTCCCTACTTGCAGCTCTCATAACGTTGAGAACTTCCTACTCAATCAAGAATAATATTCAATTTGATCCATCTTGTGCCACTATTTTTGTAGGTGATACATGTCTCACCTATATAGTGCCTACAAAATAACTTAAATGTCTTACATTTTTAATCCAAATAATGCATCCCTACTTGCAGCTCTCGTAACGTTGAGAATTTCCTACTCAATCAACAGCTGCGAAAAGTTGTGATAATTTGATGTCTGAAGAGAGCCTAATCCCTCTATCCTGTAGCCTTTGAGGTTTAACCGGACATGTAACATCTATGGGGATGGGGCAGGGGTTATTGTAGATTCTCTTGAAAGAAAAGTCTTCCCATGGTTTCATGCTAGAGTTGATGCACTAAGGCCATAATATTTAGTTTAAATATTGCAAGAAAGAGGGGTATCAAGGTTGTCCAAATCTTCTGAAATTCTAAAATGGAAAGAAAAGACCCCATGGATTCATGCTAGCGCTTGGATGCACAAAATATGGCAGACTACCAAGGCTTGATTTTGGGTTTAGATATCGCAAGAGAGATCAATATCATGATTGTCAAAATCTTGGAAATTCCAATCTGATAACAAACCAGGGTAAAGAGATATGCCAAACCAAGCAATACAAGCATCGAGTCTTGGATATGTTTATAATTTGTTTGAAGTTTGTTAACATCACTGTTGTTCCCAAGTAAACTACCAAGCTGACAATCTGGCCAAATGTAATGTTTCAAATTTTGATTATTTGTCCTACTCCATTTGAGGTTCTGCATGGGCTCTGATAGCATTAAATCTCCGATAACATCAAACGATGGCAAGTTCTCTAGGATGATGCACAAATTGAGAGATTTTTACCGTTGTGGATAAGTATACAAATATGAATATTAATCTATACAAAGAAAGGAGGTGAATAGGACACGGTTCAGCCCTCTATCCATGATGCCCCCGATACGATAGGCAGTCGCATACAAACAAATCTGTTAGGTTTTCTGCCTAGATAATGTGTGCCTATAAAATATTGCATAAAGTCGGAAAAAATTATAATTGCATAATACAAGGTGATATTTACCTATTAGGTCTTGGCAATGCATGATATGTAAAATCGGGAATGAGTTATAATTCATTTAGAATCGAGTGGAAGGCACTCTCCAACAGGTTGGGTCAACCCGGAAGGTATACTGGAAGGTATACTGAATTATAGACAATCACGAAGTGAAATTCTACGTAGTTCAGTCATGTTTAGGCATAAGACCCATTTCTAAGAACACAATGAAGTCTCATGCTATATTGTCTTGCCAAATTCCAATTATGTAGCTTAAGACTCAAGTCCTGATGAGTTTGGGGCTATATTCAGTCGATCAACTTTTCTAAATGTTTTCAATTTATGCTTTAGATTGTGGTACTGCAACTGTGAAGATCTGTAACCTTTACTTTTTAGTTGTTTTGGGTCGCTTCTATGAATATTAATCTATACAAAGAAAGGAGGTGAATTGGACACGGTTCAGCTCTCTATCCATGATGCCCCTGATACGATAGGTAGTTGAATACAAACAAATCTTTTAGGTTTTCTGCCTAGATAATGTGTGTCTCTAAAAAATTGCATGAAGCTGGAAAAAAATTATAATTGCATAATACACGACCAAAAACAGGTAAAAATCACCTTGTATTATCAATACAAACATTTTCTCCCTAACTATTTAGAGCAACACAAATAAATTCCTCCCAGCAACTTTCTTCTGAAAGCAAGATTATTGATTATTATGAACAAATAAAATATTTCAGATTTCTCTCAACAGTGCTTTTACAAATCCACTTTCTCAGTCAATTGGACGTACCTATCTAAAAATGATAATAAGCACCTATCTATGCATTCACAGCACGAAAAACAGTTGACATTCAGAAGCGATACAAAAAAATGCATCTCTATCCCAATCGACATTCATATCTTGCTAATTCCTTTCCCGGGAAAAAAATTCATGTAATGAAATACAAATTTCCACAGCTTTTGAATGCATGCATAGGATGCCAATTGAACCAATCTCTGAAATATTTCCATCCAGATGGTTCAACAAGCAGAGATGCCACAATCCATTTGACCAATTCAATATTAAATTATTCTAGAAGAATACAACTACCGATTTCCAATGATGTTACACGCTCAGATTGGAAACTTCACAAAAAACAATTCCTTCAATGATGTTGACTATAATTATAGTTCAGATATTTCCCATAATATTACGCACTTTGAATAGAAACTCCGAGCAAAATAACATTTTCAGTAATGTTGACTATAATAGTTTAGCTCTTACCAATTATGTTACACTTGGATAAGGAATTTCATTTTGATTAATATTTTCAGAGATAGTTTTGCTCTTAACAATAACGTTACATTTTGACTATATTTTCATTTACGTTAACTAAATAGTTCACCTATAAATGAGTCATAAAGCGACTCCAGAAAAACTATGCTGTGTAATTATTGAAATAATGCTTTAAATACTACTTGCCTGAATTTCGAAAGATAAACTCGCAATAAAAGATCAAATTCCATTAGATTTGACTTGGCCCCCATCAGAAATAAGCATCAATTACTGTAGTTTTTAATAATTTCTGCATCAAATCACAAAATATGTGATGAAACCTTTGCAACCTTGTAGCCAAACACCATAGTGAAGATTTACTTGAGCACATGATCTTATCAGAAATCCAACAAACTTCCACTGCTTCCAGTTTTCAAATTAGACACAAAATAGGGCAGATCAAATGCAAGTGAACATTTTTATGTATAAAAGGAGTATGTGTTTTCCCCTGGTGTTATGTGTGGAATCAGAATTGTCGTGGACCACTCAAGGGCAATCCTTCTCTGGATTATGTTGAGGAAATGAAGAAAATGCATTTGATTGAAACAAATGGCTATTGGTCTGACTCGTCAATGGAAGGGTTGAAATTTATTTCATGGAAAAATCCCACAGAACTGCAGGAAAATTTTGGCAAAAGGAGTGTATATTGTGTTCAAATCTGGAGGAAAAGGATCATTCTCAGTTAAAGAATAATACACTGTTTAAAGGAATCAGATATCATTGAAAAATTTCCTGTGGAAAAGACAAAACAACCCTCTAATTGAGCCAAAATTGCAGTTTCCACAGGCTGCTCATTGAATATGTACAGGAACCCTCAAAATGGGCAGCAGAAGCCAAATCCCTTTGATAACCACAAATGGCTCTGTAGGTGTATCATACCCTCTGCCCAGCCAGGATGTGAGCTCCTCCAGCTCAAAAAACAAAAGAGAAGCGGGGTCTCTATGGAAAAATATATTATGCTATTATTGGCTTTGGCTAACAAATGAGGGACAACAAACAAAAAGCCCACCATAGTGCCCATATCAAGGAAGAAGCTACAGCATTACAGGGAAACCATTGCTCAGCTGCATCATAACCAGTTTCTGAGGAAGAGAATTTTAAGGGGAAACCTAATAGTTGTGCCTGCAAATCAACATGAATGAAGTTATTTAGGCTCTGTTTGTTGTGTGCATAGAAGAGAAAGCAACTCCATCAGCAGAATCAACACTTTAGCCATGAATCCCAAGTCCAGCATGTTCTTCACCCATCATAATTCAAATAAATGTTTTATTTTTGCAATGTTTTCGTTCTTAAGACTATATCTGCAGACCCAGCATAGAATTATACAAATATACGTAATTCTACTTTCTTTTGGACTTAATTAATATGTATGTTACAGACTCTGAGAGTGTTCAGTAGAATATAGACATTGATCAATATTTAACATATTAAAAACTAAGAATATATTTTAAAAATAATTAAAACGCACATACAATATATACTGATCAAATGTACCTCCTGAAGAGCTTCATGATGGGGACCCATTCATACATGAATATGGATATATCTTGCCAAACATTTAGGAGTAAAAGTAAAATGTGACAATCAAAACTGCTAGATAAGGATTTTATATGATAGAAAAAGCACAGCCACTAAAATCTTCATTGATGACATGAGACAAAATATGAATATGTTACAAAACACAAGCTCGAGGCCATGTTACACAGACAAATCTATTAATAAACCAACAAAATACAAACCATATATTATTTCACACCAGGAAGCTCAGGGCCAAAAATAAATAAATAAATAAACAAAACAAAACTATTAAATAACCCAACAAAATAAACATGCTACTAAGAAAATAAGTTGTAAACCCACAAGGGGAATTTTCTC
This sequence comes from Pseudotsuga menziesii, assembly GCA_001517045.1. Lineage (NCBI taxonomy): Eukaryota > Viridiplantae > Streptophyta > Pinopsida > Pinales > Pinaceae > Pseudotsuga > Pseudotsuga menziesii. The sequence goes on from LPNX010702698.1 coordinate 1,337,324, forward strand.
ACTTAAAAATCTTTGGAAAATGACATGACCGATTTTGCACAGGCAAAAACTGAGCCTTATTTCTAACAACATTGTTGAAATAAGGATGACATTGTAAAAATGTCCTAGTATTTTAGAAATGTTGATAATATCTAGCCTAGCAGCCAAGTCATCATTAAGAATTGTGCAAATTTCAGAGTAGAAAGCCGTCTTAACCACTCAAGCACCTCACGCGACCCCTAGTTAGACAATAGCATTTGCAGCACTAGCAATCCTAGGCCATAGATCAGCACACTCCTTGCCAATAGGTCCTGTAATAGCAGATCCTGTGGCAGTGGAAGATTTTATAAGCACACATATATGAGCATATAAACCAGAAAAAACATAACCATAAGGGACTATAGTAGCTTCTGATGATGCCTTTGCAACTTTTACAAATCATAAAATTAACGAGTGACAATCAGCACTTCTCGCTATACCTAGGTATTTGCTGTTTAATAAGAACATGCAACTACTTAGTTACTAACCTTTCATTTCTCCTTTTGGATTTACTATTACTCCAGCATTGTCTGCAATGAAACAAAAAATAAAAGGGAGTGAATAACAGTAACTCACCATACACTGGAACTACACAAACACAACAATCAGCTTATGTTATTAGTGCTCAAAACTACAATAAAGGAGCTTCATAGGTAAATGCATTCATGAGCAGGAATGTCCAGAAATTTTAAGAAGCTCAACAAACTTAGCCATTTAAATACAGCAACAACAAATGAAAATGCATTCAGAACTGCTTGCAGAATCCAGATATGGTCCTTGAAAGTGTATATCATGCCAATGGAGATTGATATGTGATCAGATCTAAAAATAACCACAAATAGCCTAATAGGTCAAAAGCAAAGCCATGTGAGCATTCATCCCACATTCACAGCCAGAATTGGAGAAAAAGAGTTCTGACTTGTTAGGGCTCCTTTAGTACTTTAAAAGGAGAGGTATAGCCTGCAGAAACTAGGTTGCATCAACAACTGCAAGAGACAGTCCAGCTAAGAAAGATGCTGGAGTACACAGGACACAGCACAAAGAAGATTTTAAAACTCTCTGCCACTGTTTGGGGACAAATACTGTAAAATTTCTCTTCATTACAATTTCTGTTGTTTAGTGGAGTTATTCCTCTGTTGAAATCGCCCTCTGTCATGAATCTTGTTCTACTGTTCTGATCCCATGGAGACTCTTTTCATAGTTTGTAAACAACTAATTTAGTCAGGTTTATTCAACTTGTCCAATGCATATTTTTTTTAGTACTGTACTACTACTACCAACATTGTATTAGCATAGCAGCAAGGAAACCCTGCTGGAATATATATTTGTCAGGAATTGACAAAACATATCATTTTGGTATCAGAGCACTAATGGGAAATGAAGAAATTGCCAGATGATGCTGTGTGCAAATATTTGGTTGAAAGAGCAAAGCTGCAGGAGAAATTGGTATGGCTTCCTGCCATTAGCCAAGTAAAATAATCAAAGATATGATTATGGGTTGTCATATCCTTAGATACTGGAAGCACCCAAGAAAAGATCACTCGTTGTAGCAAAAGAAAAAAGACAAGACACAAGAGAATTCAAACTTCAAGAGTAAAAAATAAAAATGAAAATAAGCTTAAACAGATTATATTAAAAATATTTATAGAAGGCAACAATAAATTGTTAAGTCTAGATTATTCTTTTCAAGTAAATATTAATTGGAAAAAGAGGTTCAAAACAAAAATAGAAGAAAATATTCAATAATGTTTTTGGGATGGTTGGGCCAGAGAGCCCAGTAGTAAATTGTCCGCTTAGTAGAAAAGTTAAAACTGACAGGCAGCTAGAGCAAGACAGTAATAAGGATGGAAGGATAGAACCGAAACCAGGGCCAAGACTGAGCATGAACCAACAGCAGTATCAGAGCCTGAGATAAAGGCAAAGAGTCTGAGCAGAGCCAAAAAAGAGTCCCAAGCAAGAGCCAGAGATACAACTATGCTACAGCTAGAGATAAGGCCATAACAAAATATCCAGTGCTCGCAAGTCACAAGTTAAGATCAAGGAAGATGAAGATTTGAAACTAGTCAATGGTGGCTATCAACATAAAGAGGGTAGGTGTCACGTCCCCTCACCTCTACTCACCAAGAGAGAGGACACGACTCTACTGCTGCTCTGTCTATCAAACCGGGGCATCTAGCCCCATAAACATAATAAAGAAATGCATTGAAATAAAAGACATGTACAGATGCATAATGCAATAATATACAGCGGAAGCAAATACATTTCAACGCATTCAATATGTTCATAAGAATTCATTAAAACAAATACATTGCAGAAATTAAATTCAAGAGAGCACTTATCTTGAAAATGAGTTGTCCCACAACGTTCCACCCAACCATAGGCCAGTTGTGCTCATCAATCTCTCAGCACAACTGCCACCCCGAGCTAGGCATGATTTCCACAAGGAACTAGGGAGCAGCAGGCTCACACATAGCCGAATACACACCAAGGTTCAGCCAAGCCAATCTACAGTTGGGTTTATCAGGCTGCTAAAACAGTGGAAAGGAAGAATTGTTAAGCTAGTGAGCTCAACCACAGAGCCATGGACACCTGCACAAGATCTATCTAGCTTGGCCTCCACAATACCTACACACCCAACACAAGGAAGAATCCCCTTCACTGCTACACAGTCTCTCAGGCCATACCTTACCTTCCAGTGCTCTTCAGGGTGTGCATAGAAGAATAGACAGCCCTTCTTGATCTTTCTATGAGGTTCATCTCTTCACTGGGTTTATCGAGCCAATTTCGGGCCACTTCCACTCCTAAGTCTTAAATACCAAAACAAGGGTGCACATAACAGCAAAATACAAATGTTGGGTATGAAGAAAAACATCTTGGCAACCAAAAACGGATTGGTAGATGGGGAAATCAACCCTGGGTCCGCAATTTGATTTCAGAACAAGATTATGGGCTAAAACGACCTCTACAAACCCCCAAACCGTGAATTTAAATTCAAAAAAGTCTATGGTCATTACGAGAGCAAAAACAGCCTCTATAAAACCCCAAATCGTGAATCTCTGCATCTTAGCCACTGTGCAATACAAAAACGGATTTCCCAGCATGGATAGCTGATGAAAACAGCAGAAAAACATGAAAGAAAACACCCAGAAAGCCCCAGCTGCGTGAGGAAGCGAAAAACGTGAAAGAGGAATGGAATGGGCATCAATTTCTGGGTGATAACTTGTCCCATAAGCAAAAATACATTTTCCAAAAATGATGGCTTGCCCCAATACAAATTTGACTGCCATACTCTTCCATTCCCAATGCATTAACTACCTCAACCAACTTCTGGAAGAAATAAATGATTGGGTGCATAGGACAAAAATGGTAGTTGAAAGTTTTATGGGTCCTCTCATTGACATTTGGCTTTACACTAATTGCTCAAGGGTTTGAATAATTTTCCTCCCTATTCCTTGTGAAATCATGCCCCCATCTCTTTGTTGCATTGCATAGCTAGTTGTGGGTATTTTATTTAATTGCATATTTATATGATGTTCTCAATTTATTTGTGCTTGGCTAGCAGGAGAACCATAGGTATCGATTTTAACTGCCGATACATAAAACGCTAAATCGATGGCAGGGCCTTGGACTTTGGTTCCTCACCATGATTTAATGGTATTTACATCATATACAATTTTAATGCAATTGGGGTCAAAACCAGGGTATTACAGTAGGTTTGATCTGTAATCAGATTTTTTTTTTTAAACATGAAGGATATATAAAAGCTAAGCGGTCACTAGTGCTATTTTAGCAGCTTAGCCATCCAAAACGGTTGGATGATGGAGGAGGATGCAGACATCAGGTCAAAGCACCAGCAACAAGAAGCAGTCCAACTAAGGAAGATACTGCAAAGAATAAAGTATGTAAACCCTGTGGAAACTATTTGGGAGCAAAACAAAATAATGTCGAATTTCTTAGTATAACAGTTTCCTTTGCTTGAAGTAATTATTCCTCTGTTAAAAAACATCTCTGCAATGAGTCTTGCCATTCTTATCTGGTTTCCTACCATGGAACGACATGGTAAAAAAAACATGAAGGATATATACAAAGCTAAGTGGTCACTAGTGCCATTTTCGCAGCTTAACCATCCAAAACGGTTGGATGATGGAGGATGCAGACATCAGGTGAAAGCACCAGCAACAAGAAGCAGTCCAACTAAGGAAGATACTGCAAAGAATAAAGTGTGTAAACCCTGTGGAAATTATTTGGGAGCAAGAAAAAATAATGTCGGATTTCTTAGTATAACAGTTTCCTTTGCTTGAACTAATTATTCTTCTGTTAAAAAAAATCTCTCCAATGAGTCTTATCATTCTTATCTGGTTTCCTACCATGGAACGATATGGTAAATTAATAGTCCTGTGCATCTGGGCAATCCATTCATACTATTAAGGCTTTTAAATTTTCAGTTTTATCCAGCCTGTCTAGTGTAGAGAGTTTAGTTAATGCTGTGATAGCGTTGTATCAGAACCCATGAAACCTCACTGTAATATCTGTTTTTCAAAGGTTGACAAAACATATCTGTCAGGTTTCTTATCATTCTTTATTGTTCAGTCATCTACTTACCAATGTCGTTGTTGGAACTTGGGACAAAATGTTAACGGTTGATAGAATTCCTATTTGCCTTAAACATAGAATTCTTAAGATTCTATGTGCCTTAGAAACAGCATCTGTATCAATGTTCACGATGTATTTTTTACACTGCGGGTAAAAATATAATTTTAAAACGCCCAAGAACGCCATGTATATAATGTTTTTAATATATATCCTGCACTTAGAAAGTTCTTCTATTGGTAACTACCAGAAAAATCAATGTGAAGAATGAATGCTTTGTTCACACACTTAGTTTTCCAGTAGTTGCAGTAAAAGCCCTGTGTTTTCTTAATGTTTTGTAATCACGAAGCTTTAAGGTATTACTCGAACTGTGAATCAGTTAAATACAAGAGCCAACTTTTCCATTACTTACTTAAAATGCTAAGGTAATACCTTTTGGGACCAACACTTGCCCTTGTAAGATAACTAGGAAAAATAGCCGATCTAGCCTCTGGAAACGCTGTTTCAAGAGGTTGGAGACAAACACAGGTCCTAGTTCTGAGCGACTGGGATAAAATAATAAATAGAGACTCCCAAATGTAGGTTGCTAACCGAAGGCATATACCTAGAGTGTTGTTCTACATCGCATTATAATGTTCCTTAAAAATGGAAGAACACCCTAGCTACATAGTGATAATAGGGAGAATCTTCTCTGTTAAAAGGGAAGAAAAAATAGCAGATTATTTGTATAGTTTATATTATACAAAAACTTCAAAAGGCTGAGAAGCACAATTCCTGTCTAATTTTTAAGGCTGTATTTGGCATCGATGATGCATAAAAAATGAAAGCAAAATAAAACAAAGGATAGTAATCTCAATCCAATAAAAAACGATTCCAAAGACACTAAACGCCGTTTAAAAGCCCATTGAACAATAAATTAAACCCTAAACCCCATTGCTCCAAGACTGAGTTGCAATAACAAATGGAGAGAGTTAGGTGTGCGCATCTTGCAAATACCTTCAAAGTACATGTAAACGCCATCCTTTCGCCTCCATGGCTTCCTCTGGCGAACAATGACGGCAGGCATGACCTTCTTTCGGAGATCAGGTTTCCCTTTCTTGACTGTGGCCATAACCATATCTCCAACGCATGCTGCAGGAAGCCTGTTGAGACGACCCTTGATTCCCTTAACACTGATGATGTATAAGTTCTTCGCACCTGTGTTGTCTGCACAGTTGACCGTAGCCGCCACTGGGAGACCCAGTGACATCCGGAACTTGTTTCCAGCGCTCCCTCCGCGCCCTGCACAAATGCACCCATAATATCAGCTTACATATCACAATGAATAATAAACCCTGAATTCAGAACTCAATGAAATGGATTCAAACGTTAGAATCTGTACCTCTCTTCGACATGGTTGCTTCCTTCTACTCCTGCCACAACAATGACTAGATCTAGCGATTGCCGGTATCAAATATCTCTTTAAGGTTTTGACATCAAAACCCTAATTTGACACCACCTCGGAACCCTGGTTACGTCCTTAACTTTGTTAAATGGTTAGGGTTTTGAGTAAACCCCTCCCCGGTGCTACTATTTTTAATCGTAAAAGTTAGGCTATACGTAATTTTGCATCCTCGTGTTTTCAATCGCATACCCATTTTGGTTGTTTATAGAGACAAATTATTTTGGTTAGTTTGTAGAGACAAATTATGGACACAACACTTTATAATGTAAGCATCTTTGTTTGATCTATGGGGAGCTTAGGATTTCAATTTTTTATTAAGTTTAATATGATTGGTGAGAAAATGACTCATGAAATTTGATCTTTGAATTTTTTTCTTAAAAGATAAGTGGTTTTTCCAACAAGTCATATGGCAATCCCCTCCCAATTTAATTCATTGCTTTGTAGTAACTATATAAATGGCATTATAACTTAGATAAATATTTCATATTTTTTTCATAAATTTTAGGGGTTGTATTTCATGTTTACCATCCTCGAGAAATTAATATTGATGGTGGAATGGTTTGTTTTTTTGTGAAAGCATGTAAAAACTTGTATGTGTATCTTGTTATTCAATTTTGTTTTTGTTAGTCTCATCTTGTAAAGTAGTATATTAATATTCTTAAAATAAGGACAAACTTCCAAGATATTTGTTTTGAAATTGGGCATTAGACAAAACCTACAATGTTATGGGAAGAAAGAATATGTAATCTTTGTGATAGTAAGACAGACGAGGATGTTGTTGAGTTATTTATGGCTAATGCCTTTGATAGGGTCAGGCATTCCTTCCTCATGGAAGTCTTGCTTAGATTTGGGTTCGCTCCTAAATTTGAGAATTGGATTGATGCATGCATCAAAAGGTCATCGATGGCCCCTCTAGTCAACATGAGATCCACCAACTTCTTCAAGAGTAGTAGAGGGCTATGCCAATACTACTTGCTTTCTCCTTCAACATATATTATCATGGCGGATTCTCTGAGCAAAAAGCTAGAGAAATAAATAATAGAAAGGAATGTTCAGAGGATAAATATTATCGAGGGATCCAAAAGCATTAGTCACTCACAATTTGCTACCGGTGCGTTGTTGGTAGGGGGAGCATCTACAATAATCGTCAAGAGGTTTCAAGTAGTATTGGATCACTAATTAAATGTTGCAAGTGGAAAATTCAACAATGGTAAAAGACAAATCTATGCATGGAATATCAATCCATAGCTTCTTCACTCTATACCCAAACTTCTAAAGTTCCATGGAATTGAAGAGTGGGCCTCTTTCAAATTCCTTAAAAATACCTTGTCTCTTGGAAATCCCATTGCGTCTACTTAGCAAAATATTATAAGCAAAATTAAATTGACAATTTAGCAATAGGGTGCTCAATGGCTCAACCCAACAGGCATAATTGTGCTTATCAAAGTAGTATTATCTTCCCTCCCATTGCATCAGTGCTAAGTTATGTTGTCTTTGGTGGGAGTGATGAAACAAGTAACTTGTGATCATATGGCAAGGAGGAAAGACCACCAAGAAAAAAAAATCATTTAGTCAACTAGAACACAATTAGGTCTCCTATATAACATGGTGGTTTGGGAATTAAAGACCCTCAACTCATGAATGTTGCAATGGCAGCTAAAATTGTGTGGAGACTAATCAATGGGAAATTTGATTGGTGGAAGAAAGCCATTATTAAGAAATATAAATTGAAAAATAGACAACAATGCATATATTCCCTTCATGTAGTCATTGACAAAGGTTCACACATATGGAAACTCATTTCAATAGTGGAACCCTTAATCAAGAATAAAATAATTTGGAAACCATGAAATGGTAAGTCCTTTAATATATGGGGGGATACTATAAATGGGAAGCCTCTCCTCGATGACTTGATCAATCTGCATCCACACATAAATTGGATGAAAGAGCAAGGATTGCACAAACTGTTTGACATATGGTGTTTGTTAGCAACCAATCCACGTTGGATAGGATGGAATATGAAATTGCCCCCTCATCTAACTAAATTAGAGAGGCAACTCATGTCGCATCTCAGGGGTTGTGTCCCATCTGAACCTCAAGAGAAAGATCAACGCATGTGGAGAAATGCATTCTACATAGTGAAGCAGGAATATATGTCTATGTTTTTCAAGCAAAAACTACCTCCCAAATTGACCTTCTAGAAACAAATGTGGTACCCTAACGAGCTTCCAAAAGTGAATTCCTTTTGATGGGTCCTAGTCCATAACAAGTTATTAATTGAAAAAAACCTCATAAAGGGGGAATTAGTGGGCCATCCAAGTGTATTCTTTGCAAATGAAGTGTGGAAACACAACAACATTTGTTTTGTTGGCGTTTCTCCCTTCGACCGGGGTTCAAACCTTCTTTGTATGACAACAAAGCCCAAGATATCGACCCAACAAAGCAAGGCTCAATTGGCAACACCTGCAACGCAGATGCAGTCTCACCCGAGACATCTCTTATGGGTAACTGCCAGAACCAGGTTTATGTAGTTGGGTGGGGATTTCTCCTCTCACGGCACCTTACCAACTTGCTCAACCAAAGCCGATGGGTATATTACTTATACTTGTTATGCACATTCAAGATATTACTCTACTTATCCTTCAAAAGAGATTACAACAATCAATATAATGCCTTATTAATGATTCCAACTAACAACGATGTGATTGATGCATACAATAACTAATTATATGCAAATACATAAACACTTATTCACAGCATATATTCATGCGACACAAACACATTCATCAAATACACATTGACACAGTATTTAATGTGGAAACCCATCCGGGAAAATACACAAAGTTGCACTTCGTCTGGCATGAGAAATATATGGCACCTTTCATCTGCGCACTCAGCTTGCAAACTTTGTTCTATATATTCTTCTACACTCTATACAAACTTCTCTCTCCTCTCATACTCTCTGGTCTCGGATCCCTGAAGTTTCCTCTCCTTCACTCTATTGTCGATTTGCACACAACCTGGATCAACTCACTCTTCTACTCTTTGACTCTACAACATAAAACAACTAGTAAGTAACTAGCCAGGAAGAAACCGTCTAACCCGCACATAGCTTAGTTTTTCCCTTTTATAGACTCTTACACATCGTATTCAATCAACTTCATTTTGTTAGCCAACAGGATGCAATTCTTATTCTAGTTACAATTGTCAATAGGAACTATTGGACCAAAATACAAAGATGTTTTATTCCTTAAAACATGTGTGACTCTTAGCTGACTTCTTACCCACTATCTCTTGAGTTGTCCCTTTTAGTCGTTACACACCTTCTATCGTGGTTTCTTCCATCGCGGTTGATCTCGTCGCATCTTTCCTTTTGTTGCAAACTCCTTCCTTCGTGGTTGCTTCTGTCGCAGCTTCCCTTTTACCGCCACTGCTTATGTCGTATCTCTTCCTTCGTCGCAACTTCCTCTATAGTTGCTTATTCTACCATCATTCTTCCTCTGTCGTGCGACCGGACTCTTCATACTTCTGAGCATAATTCTAACTGGATTATGCATGTCTTTCCCTGGGAACAACATTTTCATTGGCTATAACTACTCTAAGCAGTTATGGCTTGTTGTGTTCCTTGAGCTTCAAAGTCAATCGAATGAAACCAAACCTTAATGTGACATCTTCCAACATTGGCCAAAGAACTACAAATGGACCCTCTCTAGTAAACTAATCCTTGAAAAAACCTTGGCAGTGATGCTTGGGTATCTTTGTTCACAAATTTGATTAGCAAGGAACAAGGCCACCTTCCAACAAGAATTAGACCCCCCTCATTTAACTGCCACAAAAGCTAGGGTTTTCATGTCTAAGGAAATTAGAAGCAATGGTTTAAAAGGCTATTTCTGAAGTGAATATTTATTCACTTCACACAATCAATATTACCAGAACACTTGGAATATTCGATAAGCCATTAATAGGACAAATATATATTGATAATTGGATAGATAAAAAGATGTTTTACAAGAATTAGTGTCGGGTATTTTATACCCTAAGTGGTAAGGGGAGTGACTTTTCAAGTCACCTCTTGAGTAATTAATTAATTACCCTATTTAACCTACTTAGTATTAAATGATAATATTTATAGCATTTAAATTTGTTACATTGCCTTCCCCTTAAGGGAAGCTTTGTCCTCAAAGCTTGTATCGACAACAATGTCTGAATTCCCTCGAATTATCGTCTCGGGATCCTTTCCTTTTTGTAATTGTGACACTTGATGAAATGAGACGATACAAGTTATGGATTCCCACGGAGAATTGTCGCATCGTATCTGTTGTGGTCCATCCCAAATCTACTTTTATCGGAGCTCTGGGATCATTTTGTGGAATGGGTTGTTTCAATTGTTGCTTAGCATGTTGGTCTTTTCGTCTGTCAACATAATTCATCTGTGAGTGCTTGTTTTAATCCTGTCGTTGGTCAAAATGACGATTATAATTAGGATGTCTGTAAGGTGTATGTGTTGTTTGTTTTTATTTCTTTTGGACTGCGGCGAGGACTGTCTTCACTTCCTCGATTTGATTTTTGGATGTATTTTCCTGGATTTGTGCTTCTTGGTTCTCCAGTAGATTGTTATGATTCTAAATCTTTTCGATTCTTTCATCTTGCGACTTTTTTTCAATTTCTAATTTCTTGATTTGATTCTCTAGTTCCTAATTACGATTATTTAGACACTGGTTTTCTTGTTGCTTTTCCAGTATTCTTCCTTCGAGGTCTTCACCGGAGTGTTCCCTCTTACTACTGTGTTTCAGTTTTTTAATCTTTGTAATCAATGTTTTGTTATGATTTCATAATCGAAAAAATCTCTTCTGTATTGCTTGATAACACATTGTTGACTTTTGTTAGTTCCAACTTATGTGTCTTCTTACTATTGTCATATTGTTGCTGGAGTTTTTCTTTTTGCTGTTGATGATGACATAACTCTGTTTCCTGATTTTCTAACTTTTCATTTAGTTACACCATTTTGTCTTCCTTGTCCATGACGACTTTTTTTAGATGACTAATTTCCTCTTTTAAGTCGATATTGTTTCCATACGAACATTCTTCGACTTTGTTTAGTTTTTTTATCTAGTCTTCAAGTTGTTGAATGATACCTTCCAGATGTGATATTTTCTCGTCCTTGTCTGATAATTTTTTTGTGAGTTTTTCTCTACTATCTTCCAATGATCGAATTCGTAATTCTAAGGTAGTAATCTGTTCTTTTTGAAAATCATTACTTCGTTTCTGATTGTCGAACCGGAGTTGTAGAATACTAATCCAAACACACGTTTTTAGCTGGGCCGAAACTGTTCGTAACTGTGATTGCAATTGTGAGTGACCTGGATCCATAATTTTTTTAATATCTTCCAATACTTGATTTCTGCTCTTTTAATATCTTCTTTGATTATTTTTCCTTTTTGTATAAAGTAATAATTGTAGATAACACAATTATTAAAAAATAATTATTAAGTAATTATTATTATTATTTTTTGACAATAGCCATTTTTTTTTCAGTGAAGAAAAATACAACTTTTTATTAAGAGTTGTTTCTGAAGGGCTTAAAAACCTTCCTTACAATCACACAACAACACTGGAACAAAGAAAGAAATGAAAGACAATAGCGGTTATGTTATATTAAACTTAGAAAAGAGAAAAAGATTACAACAAACTGATTTTTTAAAAATCAGATCCTAAAAGACTGACTTTTCTCCTATGAATTTGTTCGAACAATCCCTTAGATAGAAGGCCAAAGACAATTAAAAGATTCCTAAGGCGGAATAGCAGAGGATAAAAGAAGGTTTACAGACATCTCATTCTTACTTAGTGTCATTGACTTATTTGCAACCTGATCCTCCAAGTCGTTTAGCTCATGGAGGATATGAAAATACTCTAATCTGCGGAAGGTCTTAGAGACAGACTTAATTCTTTTAATCATTCTAGCCAACTTTAAACTCCTTCACTGACTAGCTCCATTCATTGCCTGAATTATTAAATGAGAGTCTCCAAAGACCATGGCTTCCTCAACTCCTTTTTCTTTCAGTTGCTTGATTCCTTGCCACAATCCGTAGACTTCCGCAATGTTATTGGATTCAATTACAATATTCCAGAAAAATTTTGTTTCTATTTTCCCCTCTAGACATATGATGACCCCTCCGCTTCCCGCCATCCCTGGATTCTCCTTTGAAGCTCCGTTGAAGAAGAGCTTTAACATCTTCCTCTCTTTCATCCAATTTCTGAATTGAGAATTGTCCAGCCTAATTTCCCAAATGTCCAACTTCCTCGGAGTTGGATCAATGTCAATAGCAGAAGCATTAAACGATTACATCCAATTCACTTCATTACTGAAAGCTTAACTTTATTCCTGGCGAGCTGATTTACCTTTATAACCTCTCTCATGAGAGCTTGCATTTTGGAGACTGTCACGTCCCCATCCCTCGGACCGGAAAAGAGGACGCAATGAACACCAATGCAACCGGGCAAACAGCCCCATGAACATAAACAGGAAAATGCTGATATTAAAAGCTTGAACATAATTCATAATAGAGATACATAACCAGATGCATGATCCATCAATGCTGGAATTGAAACTACTTAACAGAATGCATACAAAGATGCATAAACATACAAGCACACACAGATGCCTAACTCCTCAATCATACAGCGGAAGCAAACGTATACATTCCCAGCATTCACATGTTCATCATAATTCATTAAACATCAATATAAATTGCAGAGATGAAGTAACCAGCAGCACTTATCTTTTGATGAAGCATTCACCCCGCAACCAGCTACGTCACTGCAACGTTCCACCCAACCATAGGCCAACGTGCTCATCAATCTCTCAGCAATGCTGCCACCCCCGAGCTGGGCATGATTCCTCTAAGGATAAGGGTCAGTGCAGGCTTACACATAGCCAAGGGACACCATAAGCCAAACCAACATTGCTGGGTTTACCAGGCCTTCAACAACCGGCCAAGCCAGCACAGTCCGAAGGCCAACCACTGCCTACCGCAACAACACAATCCCTTCACAACCCTGTGAAGAAGGCAAGGATGACCGACTGATAGTCCCAACCAAGCAGTGAACACAGCTCAAGTCCAACCACACCACTGAGTTGTTCTTGGCCCGAGCGTGGCCAAAACAACTCAGCCACAACACCCAAAAGATGATTGCATCCACAGCAAACCCAAAACCAGGGCGATTCAACAGCCCAACACATAATGGAAACAATGGCAACTATACACAGTCCCAAACAGGGACATTGTTGATGACAGACAACGGTTCACTACAAATCCATAATTGCCCAAAACATAGTTGGACACCATAGCCAACAAACGTGGAAGAAACACACATGCACAGTCTGAAATGGAACAGAGACCAGACTCTCAACACCATCCAACAGTCGTGGAAGAACAAGAACCCAAATCATGGTTACACAAACAGCAAGCCCGAATCACGGGATTAAACCAACAGCAAGGAAGGAAACGTGGATTAAAGCCACGGTCATTCACATACCAGCAGAAATCGGGCCCTTGAGGCCATTCTACCTGCTCGCTACGTGCCCAACTAGAGAAGATCCGCGACTGGTACGTGAGGAGCACAGGGCAAGACTCCCAGCCCGCGCGAGGATGAACAACACGTCTCTCTGCGTGCCCCTCCATAAGAGTGAACAGCGAATGGAGTAACGAACCGACAGTGGATAGAGTGGTGGTGGAGGTGAAGACCAGTGCGTGAGGAGATGAACCGACCAGGGAAGAATGGCGTCGTGGAGAATATGGAGGAATTGAATGCCGTCGTGGGTGGAGTGGGCGCGTGGACAAAGGCTGACAGCCTGCCACACCCACCACCATAACTGCCTCAACTACCAGCCATAACTGCCCCTCCAACAACAAAACCAAGATGTTAAAGAGGTTGGTGAACAAGAAAGGTGGCAAACAAACAAAGGTGATAAAACATGGGTTTTTCCCCCATAGACTAAGGTTTGACATCCCCCACCCCTTATCCTTCAGAACCATGCCCTTTTCATTCAACGTTGCACTGCCGTAGCTAGTTGTGGTTTGTTTTATTTGATGTGCGTATTTACAAGATGCCGAATTATAATGTGCCGGACAGCAGGATATCCCATCCGCAACTATCCCCATTGCCAAAACATACACAACCAAATCGATGGTGGGGCTTTTGCCTTGAGCTCCTCACCACGATTAATTACAATATATACATCATGCAAACGGGGTCAAAACCGGGGACATTAGACTCCCCTCCCCCTTGGAGTAACACCATCCTCGGTGTTCCATTACATATATATACAATACATATATAATTGCACATCAAAATTTCAAAATTGCAGATCTGTCCCACGTTCAATCATTTATGTTGAACGTTCAAGACCAAGCCCCTTGGCTTCCATGGACTTCTCCTGCTGGTTCTCAGCTTCCAGTTGATCCCGAAGTCTAGGAACTTTGTGGCTATTGCCCTCATCATGTTCCCTCATCGGACAGTCCCGACGTAAATGGTGTCCTCCGCATCTCCAGCATTTCATTGGATGCTTCATCTTTTCCTGCTTATTTTCCTTTGAGTCTTCATGCCTGGACCGTTTCCTATCGGGTCGCTTGGACAATTGTCCCGTTGTTGATCCGCCTTCTTTTCCCTTGCCGATCGCTCCTAGAAGGCTGTTCACCTCCCTTTGCAAACCAATAGAGTCTTGCAAAATCTAGTGGTTCATTTCACTTTGCCTTTTCTGTATCTTGAGCATCTCCCCAAGGTTCTCTTGGGTCTTGGCAATCATTTGAAGGAGACTTCCAGCTAAGTCCAACAACTTTTGATCTGCTACCATGATCAATGTGCACCACCTGGTTTCACTTTTCTCACCTGTGAAATGCACCATTGAAATCCTATCAGACCAAGCATAACATAGACATTAAAATCAGTCAGTTAATTACCCAATTGGCATGACAGTCCAAGTCTCATCAATGAGGCTTTCATATTTTTCATGCCTTACCAACAGGCACAGGAGCTCATTCATGTCCATTCCTGGGTAGGGAATTAACTAATCCAGCATTCACAATTTTACTTAAGCAAATACACACATTTCATTCTCAATCATACATGCATT